>JAHWFP010221368.1:0-29329 GCA_023313725.1 Lithobius niger
TGTTCATTCCATGTTGGGATAGCAGGGAATGAACAAGCTGATTCTGCTGCGAAAGGGGCCCTTTCTGGCCCTCTCGGTAGGGATCTCAGGCTTGTTCCCTCAGATGCCTATCCAACTCTGCGTCTGAGGTTACACGCTTTTTGGCAAACCTCGTGGGACAGACAGGACGGCAATAAGTTACGGGCCATTAAAGGCACTGTACAGATACTGGAAACAGCGTATTTTAACTATTTCTACATGACCTATTTATTTTGCTTTACCTTTCTTTCTTTCTTTCTTGGTGAGTGAATTTATTCGTGAACTCTATCTCTTTCGTTTTGTAACACGTGTAAACCACAGGTTTCACTGTGGAGAAGTTCGTAGTTTGTGCCGCCATATTATGGAAACGATCACAAATTCCCCTGGAGCTCTCTGCTACATTTATTAATTAAACAGTTTTAATGTTCGTGTACCATTTTGATCGTCCATAAGTTTTAGATCAATATTTGTTATTTATTTGTATTTCTTTGATGGCAATTCTATCAGCTTCGTCATATAATATAGGAGAACCTAGAGTGACTCCGTGTTGCTACAGAAACACTATGCCATTCAAAATAATAGGAGGAAAATAATTTCCATTCACCCAGTGAAGCTGCATTGCGGACCTATAGGTACACTGCAATTCCGTTGAACTACATTTATTATAGTTACTGTAACGGAATCGTTCTAACGTTCAATCTTGTGGTTTTCCTTCAAGCGTATCATAAGCAGTCATGATTAAAAAAGAAAACGTAATCGGGGAAGGGGGGGGGGGTGACTAGTCAGAGCCACACAAAGCTAGAATGGCTTAATTCATCGCTTGTTTAAGATTGAAAAGCTAAATTAAGCTGGGAAATTGAGGCTTAATGGCACGCCCGGTCATTAGCACTAACCTCAGTCACAGTGAAGTGGTCCCAAGTTGTCACTGCACCGCATACATGTTTTTGGTTGTTTTTAATTGGATGATGCAACGATTTGTGGTTCAGAGTGGCACTATTTAGTGACGTCCATAATTAATCGTGTTGTAAGTACCCACATGAAAAGTGATCGGCGTGTTCATCATTGGCTGATATGTCTCTAACATCCTTCTCCCACTTTGCTGATAAAGTGCAAGTGGGTTACTCAATATAATTAACCATAGCAGATAATCGTTATTAACAAATGGAATTTACTATTAAGTTTTTAATTGTTTTTTATAATATATTTCCCCAAGACCGGTCATTAATGCCGATTGTGTGATACATCCAACTGATCGTTACCTTAAGATTTATTGTTTATAATTAGTTGTTGTCTAATCAGGGGTCGTTTTTTTTTAGTCATGGGGAATGAGGGGGGGGGGATTAAGGCTTAATGGCGCGTCGACAACTTGGTCATTAGCGCCAACCTCAGTCACAGTGCAGTGGTCCGGGTTGCCACTGCACCACACATTACAGAGATGTTATTCAAACCCCTAATCTAAATCTTGTCATACATCTGTACCTCCTGCAAAAATTGAAAAACACCGGACAGGAGAACAGACTTATCGCCCAACTGACGCGCAATGTCATGCGGAAGATGGAAACGACGGAATGAATGCGGAATGCGGATGGGATGACGGAATGAATAAGCAATCCGTAATTTTAAAAAAAGAAAGCAGTTTTTAACCACTGTAATCGAGGTGAAGTCATATTTTTTTTTAAGGGCCACCCTCCGCCCACTTTCGCCAAGACATAAAATGGTTCGACTTCTACAGCATCAACAGATACTGTGCAATGACAGGAAACATTGCCCTATGCCAGTGCCATGTACACACAAATTGTGTGGTGTTAACTTTGTGAGCAAACAGTAAGATACACAATGTGTTCAAGTACAAAAGTCGTGTGGAGGGTGAGGTGGACGCAGTGATGGGTACTATCAGTTCATGGTGTCTTCAGAGTGAAATGGGTGATGTGTGGACTAAATTTGTCCATCACTGGTTTTCAAGCATTAATTGAAGCAATTGCATTTGTGGGTAGTTTCCATTTTGATATTTGGTAGTCAAAAATCACCCCCAGACCCCTTACCCAGTTTCACTGATTTACGAACCTAAACCCACAAATAGGTTATAGAATGTACGCGAACAATTTGAAATGAAGTGGTCACTGGGTTCAGAAGGTTCAAAGGACAATGTGGAGACTGACAGACGGACAGGCATATGTAGACGCTAGCACAGGAACAAAAGCCTAGCCTATTTGGTTTGCTTCTCCCCGCACATCACTAAAAAAAATCTCTCTTCCATAAAATTATCTTTGATTGTTCCAGCTTTCGTATCATTTTTCTGTTTAATGAATACAGGAGTGTGCAGTAATGTGCATAGAGAAACGAATTCGGTACCAATGTATAGGCAAGTGGTACCTTCATCGGAGCAGGTTGATCTGATAATGGCACCTCTTACCTGTATATTGGTACCGAAAAAATAGTTTTTATTGCATTTGTCCTGTGCTCCTGGCTTCGTTTCTCTGTATACATTTTGCTGTATGTTGAAACAGCAAAGTGATGAAAGAAAAGCAGTGATGAAAAAGTGATGTTTAAAAAAATTCATATTTGCATAAATTGATTTACTAAATTTTGGGAAAAATGTAGTGTAGGCATGCGTGACAAAGGTGCCCCCTGACTGTCAAGCACTCAGAAGGTCTTGGTAGATGCAACTTAATTTAATTTTGGGCCACGAATTTACTGTTAAATTTTTGGCTAGTTTGGTGAAAGTTTATGTGATTGATAAAATGTGGAAAGTTCTCATGCATCAAATTTCCTGAAAATAGATTTTGTCTTTCTCAAATTGTTTCATACGTACGAATGGACAGAATACAGCTAAGGGGCGCTTTTTGCGTTGCAAGCAGCAAATTTGATGAACTTTAATTTAAAACCTGATATTCCATGATACACGGTGTAGGTAACTGTCCTCTTTTTTTTTGCAATTAAAGTGTTAAGTGTTATAACGTTTACGGATAAAATGAAATTACTTGGCAATAACATAAATTTTTAAGTTTGAGGAATTAATAATTATGTGTAAAGAAACTCTCTTAATTATTTATCTAACCAGAGATAAGCATAGTTCTAATAATTTACTTTCTGACAAGGTGCCAGTGGTATTGATTTGTTTTCCCTGTTCGTTTGTGATATAAAACTTCTTTACTGTATCAAATTAAATACGAGTGTATTTTAGAAACAGTGTGACAATTGATTGTCCTTTTTTTTGCCTTTCTATAATTTCCATTCTGCGTGCATGGAAGTTGCGTGGAAATTGAAATATAGCGAACATCTCGAAAACGGACACACGAAAAGCATTGGATGTGCTGCTGCGCCATCGTACTGAAAAATCCGTTGCAACATAGGTGACCCACGATAGATAAAAACGACCGATCAATTTTAACGACCTCTAAAATGTTTATCTAATTATTACTTTTAAAAATGAATATGTTAGTTATGTGGTATACATAATATTTTAATTTGACCAGATTTGCTTTTATTTTATTTTTTATAGCACATGTTATCACATCAAGATAATAGTGTCACTCACGTGAACTTTTGAGGTGGTCGTTTCTTGAAGAAAAAAAGTAAAATTAAATTTTTTTTTATTTAGTGCGAATATAAATTTTGAATGAATAAAGTTAACCCAAATTAAGAAAACAAAAGCCACACACAACGCCCTGAAAAAACTAAAACGAATACGGTGACATAGTACCAAAATCGATCAGTAAGTTAACGCACACTGCTACTGTTTTATCCGGAATCACTAATTTGCAATACAAATTTTGAAAAAAAAGCTACGAAAAAAGGTCTTTGTAGGAAGAATCCTATCGATATTGCTTGCTGTTGTGTCAGAGTGAAGAAGTGTTATATAAATGACTTAATAAATATCAGTTTGTTTTATATCAAACTGTGCAACAGGAAAGGAATGGACACATGCGCCACAGACATCCAACTGTCACAAACGGTTTAAAACCAAGAATTCGTAGTTCAGTAAAAGGAAAAGAAGGGCATGATCGAAGGAAAGGCATACGACTACCTTAACACCAAGGTTAGACCTACCAGGGGACTAAGGTTCCCGATGATATCACCAGTCGTGTAGAATAAGTTGAACAGGAGACGCAGCTACACACATGTAAAAACTATTAAAAATAATGACTAAACAAGGCTTAATGGTCTGAAAGACCACTGTCAATTCAAAAGTAAAGGTTTAAGCACATAGTCAATAAAACATAAATTTACTAATGCTAAATTAAAGCAATATAGCTCATGATCTGCTGAAGATATGGGCACAAAGCATTACTAATGTAAATATCACTTGGCTTTTTTTAATGAGCTCAATTGTGCCATTCCGTTTATTTTATAACACTAAAATCAGTGTTATAAATTTGCCTGCTTTGAAGTTACTAACCTCTGCAGTAGCAATTAAAACAAATAGTTGTAATTGAAATTTATGTTTTATTGTTACAGAACCAACGTGTTGACCTACCTGAGAAGACCTGCATGCGCGTGGTAACAAGGAAAGAAATAACACTTGTCACCTTCCACTAAAAGCCACTACATGCGTGTGGCAGTGGTGACTAGAGACGCTCGACGTTGCAGTAGCCTAGCAACTCGTTCGTGCAGCTAATAATGATCGCATGCTAAAAATGATGACAGTCGATATTTTTTATCAATCTAAAACCCGGTAATTACAAAAAATACATAAAAATGCCACGTTTCAACTAATTTCCGAGTCATTATCAAGCATTATTAATTAACAACACATATAGAAAGTTATGAGTCAGGGAAAATGGCCATTTTCACAAGACAGGACTTCCTGGGATCATCAGAAATAAGGGCAGAACCTCCACACACACAAACTTCAGACGGAAATATTTTAAATTAGGTAGGGACTTCGATGTGCGTTTGTGACTAAAACCAAATGAAGTGCCAGTGCTGACTATCCAGTATTTTTATAGTTAGAAAAAAACATTTTAAAACATTTTTTTTTTTAAATTAAATTAATTTCTTTGAGCCTTAAGTCAGCCGAAGCAATTTAATGATCATGTGGCTGAACCGGCTCAATTTTGAACATTACCGGACTTTTTTTGAGAAGAGAAATATCTAGTAAACGGAGGTGCCAACGCGGGGATTTGAACCGGGAAACCTCCGATCATCGAAAGGGCTGAAAGATTAGAATTGGCCAGAATAGTACCCACAGCTACTGAAGGAGCTTGGTAGCCTCTCATGCTTCTCTGGCCGACAGTCCTGGTGGGGTTCGACCACATCCGCAAACCTCCAGCAACCAGGCTCAGCCACGATGACCACGATGATTCAATGTAGCGTGTGAACCTATTAGTGTTGGGTTGAATGTGGTTGTGCACCTGCGGCAATTAACAGAAATACACAAAGTTTCAAAGTTTAGACGTGTACTGGGGTTTGTATTTGGAATAAAATTTTGGTACCGGAAATGTCGGGTTCATGACCTGTTTTGGTAAAAAGTTGAACCAGTAAATTTGTTGCATCTTGAAGTTTGAGTTATGGGATTGAAGGCGCAGGATAAGCTGCTGTTCATTTTTAACCATGTAAGTGGCTCTGCATATAAGATTTGCACAAAAAAATTGACAAATTACGTTTGTAAGGTAGTAAATTGTGTTTGTAAGGTGACAAATTATGTTTGTAAGGTGGTAAAATTATGTTTAAAAGGTGGTAAATTCGTTTAGTGTGGTTGCTGTAATGCTAGTTTTGACTTTGAGTGATTTTTGCTTACAAGTCTGATATCTTGTGGGCACTTGAAGGTTGGAGGAAGTTATATAAGATTACATCCAACGGTATCAACGGTTACATTTCGAAGATAACCGTGCTCTGCAGCATCTTCGACAGACCATACAACTAAAACACTGAGGTATTTACCTTGTCAATGACATTTTCAATTCATAATGCCATTTATCATAATTAAATTGTTAAAAAAATTACATATTCAATTGCACATTGCCGATTTAATTAATGACTGAATTTGTCGATTTTTTCACTAATTCGCACATCTCTTGTGTGCTAGTATACTATACATATTTTAATACATGTTTATTGGGCCATATGTAAACCTTCTCAAAAACTAAACTTTCAAATATTTCCCCGCATGCCTGTGATGGTGAGTTGGTACATCTTGGGGTTGGCCGTTCTCGCCAATAATTTTTTTTAAACTAATTAATTATAATAAGTGGTATTATTAACGTTAAATTTACTTCCCAAGGTAGATGCTGCAGCATTTTAACTGCGAGGGCTGACGAAAATGCTTCAAAATAAGTTTAACGTCAAAATATAACCGTTTGTCTTTCCCCTGTGAATGTTGGCCTTTAAGGTAATCATCGTTTTTTCCCACATCGGTTCGATGAAGTAGTAACAAAGCCCAACATCTTTAAGTTTTTCCCTCTGTATGTCTGGTTGGCCAGTAACATGTTGCTAACGGACACTTTCTTTAAGTAACTCGAGGAATTCTTAGGAGGCGCTTTCATCGGACTGTGTGGTTTAAGACAAAGCCCAGTTTATTACTAAATACGGATGCAAACCTATTTATGTTGCTTTTTGGACTTATATGTCAGACTGCTTGAGCGGGGAATCGAACCCAGGAATCATTCCCCGCTCAGGCAGTCTGACGTATTAGTCCAAAAGGTCATGTAAATAAAAGATTTGCATCTGTATTTAGTTATTTCTTGTGAACCTTTGGCTTTCCCGTCTTTGACCAGTTTATTGTGGGGAAATTATAGTTTCCTATCAGAATGGCGGGAAGCATATTTTTTTTCGTAAACAGTTCAGCAAAACTCGCTTCATAGCTCTCCATGCAGCCCAGCAGCGTATAGAAAAAACCTGTTTAATCCGAATTAAGTCACCTAACCTAACTAACCTAACCTGACCTAACCTAACCTAACTACAACAACAACAGATCAGGAATAAAGTCAATATACACGAAATTACCATTAGTGGGTGCTAAGTACCGAAGTTTCGTAGCGAGATCCGGCCTGCCTATCTGAACTGTTTACGAAAACAAAGTTTACTTGCGGGAAAGGTTGAAGGTACATTCTTTCCAACGTAATTTTTCTCGATCCTGCACATCAAGTACGGCCCAAAGGTCTATTGACTTCCCGTTAGTCAATCCATTGCTAAAAATCCGTTTTAAAATGTAGCGTCTAGGAGATTTAATTTAATAGCATCCTGCTAATATTTACCGTACATTAACCATGACGTTTGATCTGTGTGTGTGTGCATGTACTAATTCTTAACCATTTCCTAATAATTACCGTGAGATTAAAAATCTAACAGACTAATGCGGTAAAAATTTAAATTTTTTATGCCAACAAATCGCCGAAGAAAAATTATAAGATACTAGCCTAAAAAATTATAAAGTGTGATGTTAAAATACGAAAATGTTTTCAGTTTGTGACGACACAATTTTTGTGTTGATGCTATTTCGTCTACTAGGCCCAAGGCCAACTGAGATAGTAGCTGCGTTTCTCTGTTGGCCTTGTATTACTACGCCAAGTCAAGCGAAACGGTGCGACGGTATCATGCGCGGATGGAGATCTGACACGTTGTAGGACAAGCAGGAATGTACCTTTAAAGGCGCCTTTTCAACTCCTGGATGCAGCCCTGTAGAATCGTCGAGCAATACAAAGAAAATAGCGGTAAATTAAAAATGGAACAACACTATTCGCAGCAGCGCCGTGCTTTTCATAAAATAAAACGAGATCACGTGACCCACATCAGCCTATAGGATGACGGAGAATCTGGAACGTGGATGCTGTGGTTAGATATGGGCAACGCTATAGAAATGGTGAACTGGCGCCATAAGGATGATAAAATAGGATTAGGCTACTAAGGGAAGCAAGAAAGGCTGGGCAGTTTTGTTACAAAGAAAGCATAGGTGTCTGGCAGCATCAACCGATTTGCTGCTGGTGGTTACACCGCCAAGGAGAAGAACGCATTGGTTGAATCCCACTCGCTAAGAGTATCTTTGTTTTGCCCAATAAGAGCAGAGGGGACGTTATAGTGTCCACGGCCTATCTTGAGTTCTCCGTGAACAAACACAGATTATCGATTGTACGTTTTCAGTGGAAGAGTGCCTTGTTGATATCCTAGATGGTTACAAAAAACAATGGTGGCCATCGATTAAAGCCACCCTCTCCAGAAAGACGTAGCCGCTCATAAAATAATTCCAGGACTCAAGATACGCCGTGCACACAATTGAGTAATTGAGTGGTGTTACTAGCAAGGAAAGCAAAAACCGGAACTGCTCACCATCAGACAAGTTATACTTAAAAGAATGGCAATATTAAAAGTGTATTAAAAGCAGTATTAAAAGCTGTTAAAGCTTTGTTTAGGGTTTCGTGCACTCTCCTCAAACCTTAAAAATATTAAACATGCACATCAAAGAAAACATTTCTAAAAAATGGATACTAACAAATTTCAAATTTTAACAAGCAAGGTTTTTTGCAGTCTACTCATAAGGTGTGAGGACGTAGCACCAAAGATAGTACAATCGTATCTTTCTGTTGGTATATATGATCCACGCTTCTATAAGGTTTTTTAAAACGTTTTTATTGTTGGGGGATTGAGTCTTGATGGCTCTTTAACACTTAGGTTATTAGTGCCAACCTCAGTCACAGTGCAAGGAGCCTGGTTGCCACTGCGCCACGCAATGCAGAAATGTTAACCAAACACCAAATCCAGATCTTATCGTATCTGCACCTACCGCAAAAATTGAAAAGCCCTGGACAGAAAGAGAGAATCATCGCCCAATTGACACGCGGAAGGTGGAAACAGCAACGAACACTATCAAATTGGTGACTACCAAAAAGAACGTAACGGATCGTGAGTGGCTGGCGACACCAATGACATTTAGGAGGGATAATCCCCCGCCCCCCTCGAAAGGATGCAGTGAGTAAGGTTGGTGCGACCAATATGCAAAAGGGCTAACACAGCCGATTCTGGCGATAGTGGCAACAAGTCGAGTGCCATTCCTGGACTGTGCCTTTAATAGCCCGCAACTTATTGCCATCTTGTTTGTCCCACGAGGCTTGCCAAGCAGCGGGAAATCTCAGACGTAGAGCTGGAAGGTGCCCGAGGGAACAAGGCACAGATCCCTATCGGTAGCACCAGAAATCACTAAAGATGATAAAATATGTGCCCCGAAATCAAGGAGCAATTTTCAATGCAGAGCAAACTAGTTTTGTGCACGTTACAGCATCACACATGTCCAAAAAAAGAGGCTTAATCTTCCTACATAACGATGATTGCATACAAAAAAAAAACCTTTGTAATTGCAGTAAACTAAAACAAGTCATAAATTATATCTTGGTCTTGAAATTGGCAATAGCCTGAAACTTTACCAGTACGTTAAAACTTTAATTCTACAAGATTAGAAAGATGAATACTGCTTATAGATGCTTATTGTCATACAAGAATAAATACAAAGTAGAATTGACAAGCATATAAATGGTAACAATATAATCACGCATTATCCAATTACACACAAAAAATACATTAAAAATAATACATTTCAAAATGTTCAACTCATAATAATTTAATAAATTTTTATAAATCGAACAATAGAAACATTTAACTTCATGTACAATTAAAGGCTTGAAGTTCAGTGTGAACCCGTGCTTTCTGCTGATGAAAACCTAATGACAGTAATTAATTAAAAACTTTTTAAAATGTACAAATTAACCTGAATTCCCCAACGTAAAATTACAACCCGACTTACAAACGGCCCAATCTTCAATGGTATGAAATTCATCCATTTGTCATCCTCGCATTAACTACGAAATATAACCACCAACTACATTACTTAGACACCGTCACTGCGTAACCCTTTGGCAAGGTCGCTCTGTCTCTCTAATGCAGCTTCCTGGTTACCTAGATGGCCAACAACTCGTCTGTTTGCTGGACAAATCCATCTATCGTCTGAGCGAATATGGACATAATTATGAAGAGCAGGAGCTTATAAATACGTACACTTCCGGCTACACTTATTGTAGCTCTCACGTTGTTTTCAACCACTTGTCACAAGGCCTTCTGGGAGAGAAGCGACAGCTTTAGCTATCTATCTCTAAATCAGTTGATTTAACATAGCCAAAATATTATTTCCCAAAACAATGTTAACCGTCATTAACTTCCTGGCACGCTCAAGAACAAGTGTGTGAATGGGAGGGAAATTACGCAATTTCTATGTCCGTCGGCCTTGGTTTGAGAGATAATGTACGTCCCTCGCTTGGATGTTATTTAAACGCTACTTTTTGGGGAATGGATACATGTTTGGACTAATCGCAACACACGGGATATTTTTCATGCGTAATTTATTCGATGAAAACTTTCACACTGTAATCATTCTTAATGAAAGTTTTCGCCAAAAGTAAAAACATACTTTAGTTTGATAACATGGAGTCAGGGCTCAGTGCGAACGGTGGAACAAAGGGTAGAATTGTGTTAGACACCTTCTTCATGACGCTCGCGATACGAGTATGGGAGTGATGTATCATGCCACATAGGCCTCATCAAGTCAGAATACCATCCATGTGTGTTTGTCTTCTAATGTTTTGAGTGACCCATTTCTGTTTCTTTGCCTATTCGTCGATGATAAATTCATCAACGTAAAGGACTAAGGCCATATACAACAACTTTCTTACGAACCTACAGGAACATCTTGACATCGTGGAAGTATTTGGTCAGAAATGTATGGGATACAAGATAGAACACACCGACAACTATATTAAACTATGGCCGTTGTCACTTCCACAAAATCAACAATAGGGCTCTTGGCCAAAAAAGGTGGGCTTTTGAAAGTAATGATATATTTCAACCAGGGAAACGCCACCAAGGTAGCTAGCTACTTGGTGGACAGTATCATGAAAACGTTATTGATACATATTTTTCTCTATGAAAGGTGACACTCACCCTTTAACTTTCATTTTTCTAAATGATCACAGTTCCTAATTAGCCTAAAACTGTAATACTGAAGTACGTGTTTATAAGAAAATTACTTTTGAAAGCATTGGATACGTAAAGCATAGGCCTAAATGCACATAATTATTTTTTAATTGGTTAAAAATAATATTGCATATGTTGAATTCATTTTAACACACAAAATTTAACATTTTGCCCTGTAATTTCTAAACAATAAGAGACAGCTACTGTAGGTTAAGACCATTAGAAAGCTGGTCAAAACACCTACAAAATCGTGCAGTCAAACATCAAAATCGGTCGACAAGAAGTGAAAATATCTTCAATTTGGTTTATTACCTACCTCTCTGGGTTTTTATCTATCGAGCCCAATTTCAGAAAATATTGGTCAAGATCGGGTTCAATAAATGTTGGTTAAGATCGGAATCGGTATTCGGGCTCCGCACAGCATTACAAAATATGCTTTTAGTTGCTCACAGTTGACAGGCACATGTCTGCTAAACAGGTCGCCTCTTTATTATCCATAGTCACTTTTGATGGCCTAAAATAAACTTTGATGAACAAACTATGACGTCATGAACCAACTATGATCACGTTGTCGTTGGCTCTTGGTTATTGGCCCATTTTGCCATCCTGATGGTTCCTCAACCTGATATCTGGTTTTTCGATAAACCTTGCCCAGTCACCCGTGCTACTGCATGCAAAGTTTGGTTTGGATAGTCCTTGTAGTTTTCGAGTGATGCACGGTCAAGATTACATTGGAGTATGATCAATTATTCAATAACTAACTACATTCAAAAGAAGTCAGAGTTTCTTAGATTGTCGGTTGACAATTCCATGACGGCAGTTTCCACAACATTAAAAATCTTAGATTATTTCAAGAATTCCGAACACGTAAACAAAACCACCTATTTAGAAGCGAGGGGTTCACTAATATTTCTAGGCATTCAAATGCGACCAGACATAATTTAAAACGTTGTTCAGTTAGCTAGAAGATCTGCACGTGAGAGCATTAAAAAGCATTTAAAATCATAAGTTATGTGATGATGAAAGAAATATTGGACGTTTGTGTGCAGACTGTGACGCATCTTGGGATTCTGTGGCAGGTAGTAAAGGGTTATCCCGTTTTGTTATTTATCTTAGAAGTTTTGCCACAACTTGGTAAATTAAACACCAGCCCTAAGTAGCTCATTCAAGTTGTGAGGAAGATATTGCTCCAATCTCTGATGCTGCGAAAGAACTTATGAGTCTCCATTTTTTTACTGGCCAAGAATTCATTTAAAAGAATTGGATAAATTAATTAATTTATTCACTTCCTCTGTATACTGACACTGAGTCTGTTATCGACCTGATTGTCATTGGTGGTAGTGCACAGTCTCGCCACTATCTCCGAAAAGTGAAGTTTGGACGTGACGAAGTGGTGAAAAACATGGCACAGCTCTTGTTGTGTCGGACAGAAGAAATAACCACAGATCCACCAACAAAAAATTTGGCCAGCGTGAATTTGCACGAATTAATGTGCACGTTTTCATGTTACATTTCATGTGCGGATTAACATTAATTTAGGCGTTGTTTTTTTAAAGAGTTTTTATTTTAGCTTTTAGTGTCCTTGTTTTACATCTATTTCATTGTAGTTTTGTTTTGATAAAATTTTATGCTATGAAAGCTATGGTAATAATTGTTGGCAGTTAAAGGGATATACCTCCTAGCGCTATTTTTCTCGATCCACCACTTTAAGTATGGGCCCCAAAAGTCTATTTACTTACCGTTAATCTTTCCCTTGCTAAAAAAACGTTTTAAAATGTGGCGTCTAGGAGATTTTCTGTTGAATATTGTTACCAATATTTAAGAACGACCCGTAACTATATGATGCATTGCGCGCTTATAATAATCATGACGTTTCATCTCTGTGTGTACATCTACTAATTTCTAATAATTACCATGAGATCTAAAATCAAATAGACTAATACGGATCGTTGACTTGATTATGCCTCGTGTACTATTCCCAAAGCCAACCGAGACAGCAGTTATGCGACAAACGCAGCTACCAACCCAGCCGACCTTGGCGCTGTAATCGCTCAGATGATGATCTACGCGTAGCTGTAGTTTGGCACGTGGAATGTTATAAGGCAGGCGCGGTGTCCTTTTAAGTATAAGAGGGGAAATGATAATAATTAACAAAGTTCTAGTTGCACTTGGGGAATGTGGCATCATTATTGCTATTGTAACCAACAATGTTACACTTGTGTGTTTTGACAGAGTATTGTTAAGACTCCGACCTGTTGTATCTTTTGAATGTTGCTAGAATATATTTAAAGTGAAACTAGGGTTAAGTCTTAGGACTACCCCTTTGCCTTATAATACAGGAATAAAAACGTTGAGTTTAAAAAACCTGTGTCTTAGTCTTCATCCACCCTCCGGATTCGTTACTAATAATAATAGTAGTAGTAATAGTAATGCTCTTCATTTAGTTTTAGAGAAAGAGCATTCACAATAAAGTCAATACCGAGCATCAGTGTTTAAAAAGTGTTAAGAATAGGGCCTTAGGGCTTCGAGCAGATGACTAGGAGTGGTTAACGCTCGTTAAACCCTTTGAAACCCTTTGAAGAATAAACCGACAATTAATCCGTAAATCATATGAATATCAACCTAATACTCCTGGCAGTTTTGTCTTCTTTAGTACTGGTGGTAAACGGATGTATATAAGGTTGAACGGTAGTGGCTGGGAAATAAAAGTTGATGATACCCATTCTTTCTGTTAAATATCTACTTTGAAAGCGTAAGACAAATGGAATTCTTACATACAATCCGGTTTTAAATTATGCGAGAAATAAATTGATATGAATAGGAGAGAAAGTATCATAAAAAGACTAAAGGTGTTTGTAGCGATATACAATGACGATAAATTCGTATAGTATCACAGGTTTACATCAATTATTAAAAATCTGCAATACAGGCTTACGAATTAACTTTGAATTTTAACATGCGAATTTGATTACAATTATTCAATGTCAGCCTAGTGCTCGTGTTATTTGCCTTTATGAGATTTAAAATGTAATGCACATTTTTTAAAACTCTTTAATGCTGTTTTGATAACACTGTATCCACCCCAAAACACAAACAATACAAGGAAAGCAACGAATTTTTAGACCGGTATCGGAAAGCATTCTTTTAGAAGTGGAGGGACAAACAATTGTAATTGGGGGAGTTCTGTAAGTCCTTCGAAGCCCCAAAAAAAATTTATTTTCATTTTTTTCATTTTTAATAAATGGATTGTTTGTATGCACATTTTACTCTTAAAAATCTACGGCCTGGGGGCGGGGGTGGGCCCTTACCAACGTTGTGTTTGCCATTCTTACATGAGCCACTGTTAAAATACAGTAAGTAGCATAATGCCACAAAGATGACTTGGCACACTGTACGAGTTTTTTGCTCTTTTCGTCTCTGTTCGTATTGACATTGAATCATTAAGTGTATAATTCAGTACGTGCAGTATTTCATAGTACTTCACGTCCAAGGCGTAGTACTACTTTAACATAATTTTGATGATATCGCATCTATGAAGCATTCTAACAGTTCTAAGAACGTAAAAATGCAAAAACCTAGGAAGAATCCTAAACTACCGCCAATATCGCTCAGCAAGGCTGGAAAAGAGTAAGCATATTTTTCTCTAACAATCTCTACAACATTAGTTGCGTACATTACCATAAGCATTGAAGAATTAATATCTAAATAACCGTCGCGATAATTTGTGGACGAAATGTAGATTGTCTCTTCACAAGACCTTTTGCAACCACATTCTGATGTCTTGGATTGAAGGTAGACCTTGTAAACATCTTCTAAAGCATCGTCAGCACTTTTAATGGTGTTGCAGAGTGGTTTTTTCAATGAAGACTTCATAGGTAACCTGCGTAGAAAATGTATCATAATATCGTACAGTTTACCTGAAAGCATGAGCACTGCATTGTTACTATGCTAAAAAGCGAATAATATCCAAAAAGATGTTGAACACTGGATAAACTGAATAAACTGTTCAATGCCACGTGGTAAAAGCCTTGCCGTATGTAAGTGGTTCAGGGCTGCCCAAGAGTTGGCTGTAGCAGAAAAACTGCTAGTTGAACAGCTGTCTCTGGTTTGGGCTACAGCACGTAAGTGAGCAGCCACTGGTGGATCAGAAACTTTTATACCCTAAGCTGGTTACCTTAGCTGCAGATAGGTAGAGCTTCTGTAGGAGCCACTACAAGCCTCCACTGCAAGCAGCTCCGTATAGTAAAAGTTATTGGATCTAGCCAGCCGTGACCACTGACCTTAAAGGACCTTTCTTAACTATCACACACTTTACATAAAGTAATAGTAATACAATAGCAAGAATCAATATAAAGTAAAACAATATTATTATTCCATAGCAATCTAAGGTTAGTCAACTACAGTATCAGGTTAGGTTAGATTAGGTCCCTAGATCGCATTAATAAAGACCATTTTGCTGGCCCTCCAGCCCGCCCGGCTAAAAAATGGTTTCTTTTACCTAGGAAAACATACATAACCTGTTAATTTCGCATTCATTGATCCACAATGGATGTCTCCCTGGAGGTTTCTTAGCTGTATGTAACCGCTTTCTCGGGAACCCCACTGCGCATGCGTGTCGCAGTCCTTCTCTATAAAAGCAAGAGCGCGGCGGCTGTCGGCATTTATTTTCCTCTCAATATGTCAGGCGGTGACTCGAGAGGGGAGGTAGGGCGGGTGTAGGTTACGTATGTTTTCCGAGGTAAAATAAACCATTTTTAGCCGGCCGGGCCGGAGGGCCGGCAAAATGGTTTTTCGTATTACCACTGGAAAACCTACATAACCTGTTAATTTTGCATTAACAGGAAACCTCGTCAAAGTTTGGTAGTGAACACTGCCTTGACGGGCGCCCTTGGTTCCTAGCAAGCTTCCCACCCAAAAAAAAAAAAATTTTGCACTTTATTCAGAACAGGTGTTGAAACAGGAATTTGGATCTCTTTCGTAAAACGTGGTGGCCCAGAAAAGGACCTTTGTTTGAGGGGTGTTGCTTCCGTCTTGATGGTGGCTTCCTTCCGGCTTGAGGAAGGCTTGTTTCTGCTTCGTTCTGAGTGCTTAAGGTGGCTTGACCACAGTTCTGGCTGCGATGATTGGTCCAGCCGGTGTAGTCCGTGTGCTTGCCTTGACATGTCCCTCAGGTAGTGCGATGTGAAGGTTGAATTATTTCGCCAGGATGCTGCTGCAAGGATCTCTTCTAGTGGGGTAGCATTGTGACGAGCCCAAGATGTTGACATAGCTCTTAGCTCATGTGTTGTCACTCTCATGTTTTCGTCTCTGTCATCAGCGTTTTCGTATGCTGTATCTATTGTTTTCTGATCCATCTTGACACCAGAGTGGCTGTGGTTTCCGTTGTTGATGAGTCCTGGGTTTTCGTATATCTTCATGTGTTGTGCAGGCTAGGCAGAAACGTAAACGGGGCACAGTAGGTGTTCTGGTTCATTCCTAGGATGTTAGTTAGTGCCGGAATTATGATGGGTTTCGGAGATTCCGAATAAGTTTTTGCTCTGAAGCTGGATCTTGGGAAGAGGGTTACAGAGTTGACGTGTGGTCCAAAGATGGAGTGTGCTGGGTCCGCTGAAAGTGCTTGCATCGCACTGCGGTGAAGGCTTGTGGCGAAAGTTACGAGGAAAACAGTTTTCCTTGTCATGAGGTGTAGGGAACTGTCTTGCCATTGGTTCGTATGGGGCTTGCATCAAGGAATTCAGGACTATGGGTCGATCCCAACTTGGGAATCGTCGTCTGGTTGTTGGACGTTCTTTTTCGAAGGATTTGATTAGAGTTGAAATCCGGTATTCTTCTAGTAGAGAGGTTTTGTTTGCCGCCTTAAAGACGGAGTTTAGTGACAATCGGTAGACTAGTATGGTTGAACCTTTCAACCCGTCCTTGAATAAGCTGGTGAAGAAGTTTAGTTGTCTTGGTAGAGGGGGTGGGTCTATTGCATTAATTTTCCATCTGAGACACCAATGAAACTATTTTGTCCAGTGGTTGTCATACATTCTGTTTGTTGAGTCCGTGGTTGCCTTGGAAGCGATGCGGTTGGCTTCTTCATGATGAATTCCAACCTTTTTGAGGAGTTTGATGATAGCAGCCACCCGTGAAAGTTGAGGGTGGTTTTGGTGGAGTCTGGCATTGTGCCTCGTGGCGAATAGGTTCAACATTGGAGTACCTCAGATGTTGATGAGATATCCGCAGGTGGATTTGTTGAGTGTCCATTCACCTGTGGGAGAATTCTGGCGAGATAGAGCGTCTGCAATTACATCCTTGTTCCCTGTGATGCGAAGGGGTAGTGTGGTTATGTTGTTTTCTACGCAAACTTGGGAGGTCCTTGACGTGATGTCGTGTAGCTTCCAGGACTTTGTCCTTTCTCCTTTGTGGATGTATGCAGTTGCAGTCGTATTGTCGGCGTGGACTTGTATGACGTGATTCTGGACTTGTGGTTGGAAGTGCTGTAAAGTTTGGAGAATGGCTTTGAGTTCCAGTTTGTTGATGTGTTCTAGGTGTTGTCGAAACCAGGTTCCTGAGGCCTGGAGCTGATTCATGTGGGCTCCCTATCCTTCTTAGGAGGCATCAGTGAAGAGTAGACGTTCCAGGAGTGGTTCGTGAGGGGGTACAGATAGTGTGTGATTGGTTGGGTCTGATCACCACAGTACGAATTCTTGAGGAAAGTCTGGGTCCAGCTTTCATTTCAGGTTGGGTAGTCGTTGGTAGCGCGACCACATGTCGATCCGGTGATGGTAGAAGGGTCGGACCATCCAGCGACTGCAAGGGACAAGTGTTACCATGACGTCTAATTTCCCGATGGGTGAGTTTAGATCTCTGAGTGAATGTTGAGGCTGCTGCCGAAAGCGGCGGGCGTGAGAGATTAGATTTTCTATCCTTTCGGTTGAAGGTGTTAAGGTTGCAGATTTTAGGTTGAATGCAACCCCTAGGATCGTGACTTAAGCCAATGTTAGGCGAGTTTTCGAGAAGTTTATGGCGAATCCTAGTTGATTTAGGAGATTGATGGTGAAGTCCCTGTTGAGTTCTAGTTGCTCGGGGTTCTGGGAGTTCAGTGACCAGTCGTCAAGGTACACATTCGCTTGGATTTGTAGTAGATGTAGCTTCGCAAGAATCGGCTTGAGGATGAGTGTGAAGATCCTTGGGGCGGCATTTAAGCTGAATTGGAGGCACCTGAATTCGTAAATCTTTTTGTTGTAAAGGAACCAAAAGTAGTGACGTATCTTGGGGTGTAATGGGACATGTAGGTAGGCATCTGCTAGATCGATAGATAACGTCCAGTCGTTTTTCTTGAGTGAAAATCGAATTGTTTTCAATGTTTCCATTTTGAAATGATCGTTGTTTATGAATTTGTTGAGTGGTTTTAGGTTGAAAAATAGCCGGTTTTCTCCTGATTTCTTTAGGTGCAGGAAGATAGAGCTGTAGAAGCTTAGTGATAAGTCGTGGCATTCTCGGATGGCCTTTTTGGCTAGAAGCTGATTGACTTCAGAAGAAAGATCTTTTGTGTCTGTGGGGCCCATTTCCATGGTAGTAAGGAAGCGCGCCGCGGCTTTGTGTGGAATGTCAGCCGAAACGATAGAAGGAAGGCCCTGGATAATCGAGATAATTTCTTTGTTGTCAGTGATTGCTTGCCACACGGGTAGGAAGTGCTTCAGTCTTGGCAGGGACGAAAGGTGAGTTATGTCGTTGTCATTTCCGCAGTGAGCTTAGCTCCCCTGGTGACGAGTATCGACTTCTGCGGTCGGGAGTTGCAGCCCTTATTTGTCGTTTTTGGCTGTGTTTGGAACACGGGGTCGTGGCTGCTGTTCCGTCCGAAAGGGCTGGTTTTAACACTGAGTTTCTTTGCTTTCGTCCCTGTTGTCGCTTGGAGGCCACGGCTTGTTCCATCAGTCTGCAGGCAGTTGGGTTTGTGGCGGCCTGGAGTTCTTCGGAAAGGGCTAGGGAAAGGGTAGGTTTCGTCGGGTGAATTTTGGTATCTGAGAGATGTCCAACTGTGGGATTTTGGGACGTTTCTCTTCATCCCCTGGAAAGCCGAAGTACCAACCCACGTCCTCTATGAAATCGACAAATGCCTCCGACTCAGCCTCCAGGCCGCCTCCCAAGATGATGTCTTAAACATGGTAGTCAACACAGTTTGTTAAAAACTTTCGTCCGACCCTGCAACTGAAGAAATCAAGAATCTCTCGTCACTAATTTTACAACTCTTCCAAAACGCAAGTTTTGCCACGTACCATTCGATGAACTGGGCAACAAAAGCTGTCTTCAACAACGTACTTCTCTTTACATTCGGCTGGAAACTTGAATGACTCTACCAAGCACCGGCTCTGTAATCAACCGATTCATGAAACTGAAACCTTGTTCCGAGGCAAATGAATCGGTTGATTGCGGAGCCGGTGCTGGTAGAGTCGTTCAAGTTTCCAGTCGAATGTAAAGAGAAGTACGTTGTTGAAGACAGCTTTTGTTGCCCAGTTCATCGAATGGTACGTGGCAAAACTTGCTTTTTGGAAGAGTTGTGAAATCAGTGATGAGAGATTCTTGGTCTCTTCAGTTACAGGGTCGGACGAAAGTTTTTAACAAACTGTGTTGACTGCCATGTTTAAGACATCATCTTGGAGGAGGCCTGGAGGCTGGGTCGGAGGCATTTGTCGATTTCATAGAGGACGTGGGTTGGTACTTTGGCTTTCCGGGGGTTGAAGAAAGACGTCCCAAAGTCGAGCGTTCGCCATTCAAAAATTCGCACTCGGGGGGTAAGTGTCGAAATTTTTGGCGTTTGTAGATCCATCACCAAAGGCTCTGAAGAAGCTTGCTTCTTTCCCTGGTCGAGGTGGAGGTGGGTCTTTACCAAGTTCAAGGGCCTCTCCTTTGCCGAGAAGGGAGCCGCCGTTTCACAGAAGGCAAGTCAGTTGTGTCATAGATTGGCATAACAAGTTACGGGGTTTGGCATCACGGTCGGGGAGGGCAAATCCAAATTCCGTCTTGAGTCCCCGATTGATGATAGGTGCATCAGCTGTTTGAGTTGCCTTGTATGGGAAGCAGTCCAGGACAGTTTCTTCAACTGTTTTTAGGATCTGGCTAGCAGGATCGTCGAATCGTCATTGCCGGTGTCGTCCGGGAAATGAATGTGTTTCTGTTGATCACCGTACGAAAGATGGTTCAGTTCCAGAAGTGAAAGCAGTGGCCCATCAGCCAATCCAATGGCTGGGCGTGGTTTCTTTGAAAATAGTTGAGTCGAGGAGTGGGATTGCTTCCTGCTTTCTTGGCTTGCGGTCGACGCAACCCAGTTGCTCGCTTGTTCCCAAAGGACCGAGGAGGAGCAAGAAGGTGGGGGAGCAGAAGCGACAGACGAAAGCTTATTGATGGTGGCTTGTACCAGAAAATCCACTTTGTTCCGAAGCACAGGCTGGTGACAACGTGAGGAGTGGGACGAAAGGTCGAGGGGAGACGTCGGGGAGCGTGGCCCTGAGTCTCGGCAGCATGACGGAGGTTCCTTTTAGCTTCTTGGTAGAATCTCCTGGCTTGCTTGTATTCGTCTTCGAGTATTTGGAGGTCGGTGATCTCTAGTGTTACTTGGCCGGCTTGAAGTGGCGTTTCGTCCTCTACATTTGCCGGTGGTTCGAAGGGGTCTGTTAGAAGGATGGCGTCCGAAAGCTGTTCATCGACGACAACCTGGGAGTGAATAGCATCATGAGCGAGAGCGTCTGCGGGATCCTCGTTGAGAGGCAGCGCCTTTGGCATGGTGTGGCGGGAGAATTCAATTTCCGGGCAAAAGCAGGGTCGGGAGACAGAGCGACGTGGAGACGTTCGCTGGAGGAAAATGAATGCAGACAGCCACCCCGCTCTCGCCTTTATAAGGAGGACTGCACCACCCATGCACAGTGAGGTTCCCGAGCAAGCAGTTACATGCAGCTAAGAAACCTCCAGGGAGACATGTAGGTTTTCAGCGGTAATCAGAAAGATCAATTTAACTGCTATGCTAGGAGCGAGACTATGACGCAGCAGTAAGTCCTTTAATGCACTGAAATGGCTAAAAGGGTAATAATGGAAAAAAACCAGTGTTTTTGCTAATTGTTACTAGTTCCTAGGCGATGCTTGTAGTCAATTTTTGCCACAGACGGCACTGTATGAATGCACCTTGAAGAAATACTAACTTCTGTCATTACTATAACTGAAATTAATGCTACTCAGTAATCAGTACTGAAGTCATTACTCTGGCAATTACCTTTTGCGTAGGTCTATCACGCATTTCGTTGTGACTTTGGCTAAACGAGTAGTTTCATTTTCTACCCTTCAAGGTCTAGCAGACAATTGCTATTGACGTTTTTTGATTGTTGACAGACGTTCTTGTCAAAACCAAGTCTTGTTTTACCGAATAAAACAGATAAACATCAAGTGTGCCAAGCCTCCTATCAAAACAGTTATTGACCACGAACGAGCCAAAAGCTGCAATGGCGGTCTATGTGCAGGAAAATCTGACATTCCGAACTTACCAACGAACCTCATGAACTACTATTACCTTTCTTGAGCAGATTTGTTTTTTCTAGATCCTAGTTACAAAAGTAACCAATAAATAGTGGTTTTAAATTAAAACTTTTTAATTTTTTATTTTTTGCAACTCTTTCTAGGTGCTGTTCTTTCATAGATGCTGCATAAATAAAGAAATGAATAAAGAAACTAAAATGTAGATAAATAGAGTTTGCTTTACAAAATTATTTCGACTATGTCTTTACTTATTTTAGACTTTATTAGTTTGTGTATTACCGTAAGCAATGTTACTCGACAAATCTGAAAACTATTACTTTACGAATTACGCTTGAAATTACACTTGAAAAGACTTGGCCAGGATAGCATGAGAGACTACCAGTCTACTTCAGCAGTTAGGACATTATTTTAGTCATTATCTTCGCCCTCCCAACGTCGATAGGTTGTTTCCTGGACCAAATCCTGGGGTACATAAGTGTCTTCAGATGACGAAAAGCTCTAAGAAATTCGTTAATACTAAACTATAGCACGAAAGCTATTATCGTTTATCAGCCCAGCTTAAAATACTGGTTATATTTGGTCGAACTATGGTCAGCACTCTGATGTTGCAAGAGTTGTCTTTTTTCATGGGTTCAACAAAACAATTAACACATTTAGGACATTCTAATACCATTTTTAATTCTTTCTGTTCAGAGTGACTTTTGAAATACGTACTTGCAATCAGGATTTTCTAGGGCTTTATCTACTTTATCATCCATGCATTTGTCTAGGCATTTTTCTTTTTCAGCTGCACTACCACAAGGATTTCTTGCCGTAGACAAGTGATAGAACTGAAAGGAACAGAATATTCGGTTAGGCACAATTCTAAAACATAAAAACAAAACAAACAAAAAGCTTCATACAGTGAAGCTACGAAAAGTTAATTTTTATTTAAAATACTGAACGGTATTAAGAACCACAGAACTTATTATCAAGCACTCTTAACTACAAAAAGGAAAATTCAACCTGCTGCATATAGCGTTTTATGTAACATTAAGAAACAATGAGATGATAGAATGAAACTATTTTTTTTTCTAGTCAACACATACACTGTAACGTAATAAGGAACATGATGGAGGCTGGCGGCATTATCTCTTAACTAATAATTCAAATTTTCAAATTTTAAATTAGTGCTAATCCTAAGTAACATAAGTTGTACAAACCTTATTTTGCCTGATGCCTATTCCCTTGGTAAAACTTTAGCAGGCGGTCTATCATCACTCCACGGCCTATTCCTTGTCACAACCTAACCTAACATAGCTTCATTTTGCTTGATCTTTATTCTATGGGTTTGCAGTATCCTGTCACGTTTCGATCTAGTTTCTGTCATAACCTAACCTAACCTTTTGGTTAAATTATTTTATGGTAGATAAACGTGATGGTATACTGCATATTAAAGTAGCCCCTTTAGTTACATCTGCGATATTTTCTGTGGCTCTACAGACAAATCTTCTGCACTGTTTTTCTGCAACTTTTTTCCAGTACATTACCAGAAATTCTTTTCCTCTTCTTTTGACGAATTTTTTTTACCCTAAGGCTATGTTTACCCATCACATAAAGGCTTTTTTTATGTGCTGCGGAGGAACTACCAACAGATTTGTGCGCTAATAAGCCTGATATCTACTAGATTCAATCCAATTGTTTATTTTCAACAGGTTGGTTATCCCAAATTTTTGACATAGAGAAAACCATTCAAAACCCTCGTGCTTAAGCTTAAATGCTCTACTCTTAAAAAAATTGATTTTTTTTTAGATGAATGGGTACATCGTAAATTGCTGCCAATCGCACTGACAAATCGAGATTTTTAGAAAAAAACTGACAAAGTTGAAATACTAACCCGACTAATTCTTGAGATTGTCAAAGTAATTTTGTTGTTATTATTGTCCTTCTTGTTATGCATTTTTGTTGGTTTATTACTCCCCCCCTTGGGGGCCCCAGGTGGGTGGTCGGACACATCTCCTCCATACCAAATGTACGACTGCTTTTTTAGCTGGCTTCGTAACATACACACAGCCAACATCATGGATGTATGTGTGTTATGAAACCAGTTAATAGGCTTATCATTTGGTACGGGGAGATATCCCTACCCTCCTCAGGGGGCCCCCAAGGCAGAAATTCTACAATTATCTGTGTAATATTCAACGTAGCATGTTGGAAATTGGCAGGTGGGTGTTAAATGGCAGTATGCCCAATGGTTTTTTTTATGCGACTGGAACAAACACAGACTAAAAAGTAAAAGAAAACCTCGAATTTGTTAAGAAAACAGGAAATGAATTTCTGGTAACGACTCCAATACCTTCACATACAAATAATTCTGTCGCCTACATCATTCAACACTAATTGTCTATTTTCTATATGTACGTTATTCCCAACCTTTTTCAAACTAGAACTAAACCACTCATATCCATTTTCAGTTGATTCGTAAACGTGCTGTGTTTAAAATATGATGCTTATCAGATGAAGGGGTGCTTTGGAAAGTGCTTTCAACCAAATTTCAAATTTTAACAAAATATTCATTTTGCATTTTCTCAATTCGTGACGAAAAGAATTTCTGTTAATGACGTTCTGCTTCGTTTTTCTGTGGTTCTAAAGCCACATCTGTGTGGTTTGTGCCATGAGTTTTTGTTCCTCCTCGACTAGTTTGTGTATTGGCAATTTGTTACAGCTGTACTGTATTATTGCCGAAATAAGGTTAGAATGGTGTTGGAAATTGAAGGTGGCCAATTTGGGGACGTTACCTTTTTCATGGTGATAGAAAGAGCTGCCCATCGACCTGGTGCCAAGTTCTCAGTGTCAAAAAATACGTCATGCCGTAAATAAGTGCCGGGTTGATGAATTACATACTGCGTAATAAAAGCATTGAAAACAGGATTATTTCAGAAGCTTTAGTAATCAAAGTGTATTCGTATTTCGACGTTGTAGTTCACAGTTTATTCCAGAATCCATGTAAAAAATACTCCTTTACATATTTTCCATATTCAAGTTTATCGAATTATGCATATTTATACAGCTTAGATAAGACTCAAAACCCATTCCTTACCAAATTTCCAAGACTAGCGTTGGCTATTTACCATTTCGAACATTATTAATTAGCATTCAGTTTCTGTCACAAGCCTATTTCTAAATTCATGATTTTTAGCTTTTTTATTTAAGAATTTCAGTCAATATTCATTCGCTCATGGACCAAAACGACGTAAATAACTTGTGTGTATTATGAGACCTTAAGAAATGGCAAAACATTAACTGAATGGATAGGTAACTAAGATTTTAACTGCAACGCACATTGCAACGCCCAAATATTTTCGATAAATGCACGAAAAAATGCAGAACAAATATCTCGTCGTTCATTTCGGTTTCCTCCGTAATACCCTTCACCAGAAGACAATAGGTAGGCATCTAAGTAAACTCATATCATGGTTAAACGTTATGCACGTATATTGCATGTGTGCATGTTCCACCTTTGGATGTCCAATTCTTTGTTTAACATTATGGACATAGTGTAAAAAAAAAAAACCGTAACGTGTACCACAGATCAGCAGTTACAGCATATCGTCAGATCAACTTCGAATGCAACACCAATTTCACTGAATCCAAACAGATACCAAAACGATAATGGTGTACCACGGTGTATTTGATGGACTGCACACTAAGGCCGTGGTGATTCCGATTCTGGAAAGGTACTGGGTGACAATACTAATAACACCTCTGTTGCACTGGTACCAAGGAGCTAGTATCGTGAATAGTACCAGAACCGGCAACGTGTTTTATAGAATCGTCATTTTCGAAGAAGGCTTACATGCATAACAATGTGATAAATATGACCCTGTAGTATCTGCGGCCTATCGTGAGTTCGCCCCAGAACGACACAGATAATCAATTGTGTGGTTTTGGTACAGAGTGCCTTGTTGATATCCGATAGGGTTACAAAAACAATAGTGGCCGTCGATTAATGTCGCCCCCTCCAGGAAAACGTAGTCGCTCATAAAATACCTGCAACACTCAATATAAACCGCGTACACTATAGTGCTATTACAATTAAAGGAACAGAAAGCATTAATTCACTATTTTTTTTTACAGTCTTCAATCAAACTTACCATAGTTTAACACAAAAAATTACAACCACAGCGTTTATGCCTAATTTGCATATTTGCACGTGTTCACAACATGTTCATTAGACTTAACACACTAAACTGTAAACGTAAAAATTTTCACCTCTGGACCTTTTATTACTGGAAAAAAATTCGAATATTTACTTTTTCTGATAGGTGCTAAGTTTCAAGGGATTATTTCATGAAATTCATTTCATGGGAGAAACTGTTTGATCTGCTACCTTAATTTCGTTTATCTATTAGGTAAACATGCTGCAGCCATTACAACCTGGCTGGAAGTTAGCCAAATCAACATCCACTATGACTAACTGGTACCAAAATACTTTTCTTGTGTTTTAATGATTTTTTTAATGTTTTATCTTTAAGTTATTTTGAAATTTGGTTTTATTTAAATATTTAACATAATTTAAATAAATTTGACAAAAAAAAACCTGCTTTTGTTAACTAATAACCACTCGACATGACTGATAACCTCTAATAATATTTTTTCATGAATTTTTTTTTTTTACATTTTCTCTTCGAGGTATTGTTTTATTTGGTTTTGTTTATATGTTAACCACGGTTTAAATACACTTTGCTGATTTTGGTTAAATAATGGATATCAAACATTACTAATCATTAATAAAGTTTTTTTTAAATAATTTATTTTTAACAGTTATTCACTAAATTAATTTTTTTTATTTATATATTAAACATAATTTAAATACATTTTGAAGAAAAAAACGAGGAAACTTTGTTAAATAAGCTAAGTGATGTAAATTTTGATTAATAGGCCAAGTATTAAGACCAAATTCCAAAAACTCCAAATTCCAAATTCACCATCTATTAAACGTTTAAATGTTTAGCCTGTAAGCTCTTTAGTAAACTTGTGCAAATGCAGTTACAGTATCAAAATATTGAAAAAATTATGCTTTCTATGGATTGGCTATTTTGTTTTCTCTATTTTTATTCCCAGAAGGTTTTTTTTTTTCCTAACACACTGGTAGTTGTTAAATTGTTGTCAGTATGGAACCAGCAAAGTATCGGCATTGGCACAAAACTGGCACTGGCATAGCACTGGTATGTAATAGAAATTACATGGTGTCAAACAGGAATTGAAACACGAACAGGTATCGAATTGGTATTGGGCAAGTGGTACCAGCAGATTCTTAAAAATAGTGTATTAGCTTCCGCTAGATGTAGACATATTTCAAAGTTGTATCAAGGTAAAGTCGCCTCATTCATTTATTATTATTAATCTGTAGTTTTATTCAAGTATGGCATTGTGTAAAATAATTCTTACTTGGTTACAATCCAGAATATTGGCGGCCTACGTATTACTAAATAATTCCGAATTTGAATTTAGAAACTAAAGTTTGCTTGGTAAATAACCTAGAAAAGTGTTCCTTAACAATTTTTAATTTCATAAACTTTCATTTTTGACCAGCATAATGTCGGGGCGTCGGACGAACGTCTAATTGGAAAATCGTCTAATGGGATTATTGTCTAATATCTGCATAAATAAAAAATGTGGAAAATCGTCTAAACGTAATATCGTATAAAGGAAAATCATCTAAACGGAATATCGTATAATGGATAATCGTATAATGGATAAACGTATAACTGGATAATCGTCTAACTGCGGTTTCTGATGTTATATGTATAGCCGCAGCAAGTGCGGCAGGGACATTAGACGATTTTCCATTATACGAATTTCGAGTTAGACGATTTTCCATCATACGAATTTCCAGTTAGACGATTTTCCATTATATGATTTTCCTGTTAGACGACTTTCCGTTATACAGTTTTACGGTATACGTTCTTCCAATTATGAGATTTTCCATTAGACGATTATCCCTCGCCCCATAATGTCGCAGGAAAATGATTTTGTGCGCGGAAAATGCATTTTCCCGCTTTGCATAATGCTACTGAAAACTGAGTTTTCACCTACTTTCACTGGTGTTTTAACCCCGAGCTGAGTGCATGTCTTTGGTTACACACTATAAAGGCTCCACAATGACAACACATGCAGGAAAGTCCTAAATGACGAAACATACAGCAACCGTCTGAAACACTGGTTTTATGTTCGTTTTGGAACCCCTTAGAGACCTCGAATGCTAAAAATAAATACAGATGCAAAGCTATTTACGTTGCCTTTTGAACTTAATTGTCAGACTGCTTTTGAGACCAAAGGTCGAAGTTTTATCACTTTGGTCTCAGAGGTCAAGGTGCAATACTAGCTCTGGCAGACTGACACTTAAGATCAAAAGTCAACGGTTTATGTTGGTATTTATTTATCACTTTTCGAGAGAATTTGGCCTTTCTCCCTACTTAACCTTAAATGGTGGCTTGCTTGCTCTTTTCTAGTAAAACAAGATCTTACATTATAAACCAAAGTCTCACAGCAGAAATGAAGCAACCGCAACGACCCCCGGAAGGGGAACAATGAAAACGTGCGAGTGTGTCAATTCTTTGGCTTGAAGTTGAAACTGGAACGTTGTTGCCCAGAAAAGAAGTTGAAATTGCCACATTGTTGCCTCGACTAACAATTCGGTCTAACAATTATCTTTCTAATCAAATACCGTGGTAATCTCAAGGGCAAATATTACATGACGTCATGCACACTTCTTTTTCACACGGTACGCATCGCATCAGAAAGACTGGGAGTTGGGGGGAGTGAGTTGTTATCATTAAGCATACGATTACGCATTAACTGAACCTAAAAGAGAATTTCTGGGGGGTGTTTGCTATTAATTCAAATAACCACCCACATTCAACTACGCATAGCAAAGAGGACGAAGGCAAGGAACCAAGAGGAGAGGGAGAGGACGGGATAAAAGGAGGAGGGGAGAGGGGAGGGAGAGGATTGGCGGAAAGGGGGAGTGTTACTCAAACAAAAATCGACTGTTGCAGTGAACGATCAGGCAGCACCGAGCAAATACTGGGAAACAACCACGGGTCAAACAAATCCCCGGGCGAAGCCGGGTACAATGCTAGTGCAATATAAAAATTAAAGTTTATGGTTTGACTAGATCGACATGAATATAGTTTAATACATACTAACACTACACTATTCTATCTGATGAGTACGTACTCATGTGTATTACAAAAATGAGAAGTGAGTACACTTTTGCTTTACATACATAGGCAGTGCCATTGTAATCCCCACCAGGTGGTCGATCATAAATCCTCATGGCTATCCATGTAGATGTTCCTCGGTGAACCAAAGAAAAGCCTGAAAAGAATAAGCCTGGCAACATGAATACGAATGTGAGAAAAGTGTTCATCTCAAGAAAAAAATGAAGCGAGCACTTTCAAGTTTCAAGCTCCAGCTGCCGTGTTATAAAAATGGTAGTCAAACCCAGTTTTTTTTTAATACAAAAGCAAAAATTACCGAGACTTTTCTTACACATCGAACATGATTCCTACAAGCAAGGTTTACAACTTGGTGTGTTGATAAACAAAATTGTAAATATATAAAATGCAAAGTTAACATATTCGTTAACTAGCTATGCAGGTTTGCTGATGATGAAGCACAGAGAACAAAATATTAAATATTTATTAAATATTTTCTAACTATCTTGAAGTAAATCAGTTTCATTGCAACACTGCACTAACAATGCAATGCGAAACCAAACTTTAGGATAAGACTTGGTATGTTTCTCATACAGTTTAACGAAGCGGCCGAGGAGTTCGGTCCTCCAGTAATTTGCACCTGT
>JAHWFP010221368.1:29429-41193 GCA_023313725.1 Lithobius niger
CCCCCCCCCCCCCCCGAAAAAAAATTGGAAAAAACGTAACATTTTTCAATTGATTTGTTATATCTAATCATAATAAAATGATTTTAAGTTTTAAACAGAACAGTTAACAGATAATTCTCCCATCAATTAAAACTGAATTTTACCATTATTGGTAACTGGTGAAGTTTAAACCTAACTTTTTTTTTTGTTTACGCTGGTTACATGTTATGACCCAACAATGCATGTTTACCGTAGCGTATTGCACGTTAGTTGTGCCATTTCTTAGAATCAAGTAATATTTGCTCACCAACGATTTTCACAAATGCAGCAAATTGAACTCACAGTTGCTCGGCTGAGATTTTGGATCACGTTTCTCCTTTCATATACATAGTTTTGCAAAGTAATGTTGCCCACTCAGGGCATACATACGTTTAACACATGTATTGACCACAGGTTACTCTCTGCATAATATCTCTGCATTCTTAGTATTAAAAATGAGCATGCTCAGCAAATATCTGTTTTCAATAAACAGTTTTCAGGGATAATGGTACATTCTCTAATCAGTTTTATGGAAGCTACATTCATCCTACAACGGACTGAGTCAGTACTATGTTGCAACCTTAGCTGAAAGGGCTACAAACCTTGTAGAAAATTACTGAGTAGTTTAGTATTTGTACCCAGGTCAAACGATTACCGCAACCACAAAGTAAACGAGAAGTTTACCTTCTTAAGTTCATTCTTGTCAGCATATAACATCAACGCCTTTAAAAAAAAAAGAGCTAAAGTTCTGTTTGTGAATGCTTTGGTCAATTGGTATCACTTTTTAACAATTGAACTACATTGCATGTGTAAAACATCCATTTAACAACACATTGGTTCTTCATGGCACAGGATTAAAGGCAACCTTTCCGTCAACAAGTTGGTTTCAATAAATTATTTATTGTTGTTCAGTCTATCCACCACATACTGCACTATATAGTTTTTTTTTCATTCGAGTTAAATCCTTTACCTTAATAAGACTTAGTAATATTACGTCAGTTAGATAAAAAAAAAGATATTATTTATTTATTATTTTATTTCTTTTCCAAATAGTTGCTTCTATCATTATCCGAAATATTGGTAATGCCCGTACTAGATTGAAGGATATTATTAATATGAATCAAAAGCAAAAAAATGGCAACAAAATGGATAAATTATTGCATTAAATCGTTTTACAGCAAAGGTAAAGATTTTACCCTTCCCTGAGACTATGGGTTTCACATTGTACAATAAGTGTGTAAAATTTGCATTATAAATATATGTACTGACTGTGGGGCAGAATTTAACAATTGTAGGACGATGTTATACACCTGTTACAACACTGATGTCGTTTTAGGTGTGAAGTGCTTTAGCTGTTGCACATTAATTTTTTTAATTCCTTAAATATAGAACTTTTTCCCACAAGGGGGGAGTCAAAATATTACTCTAGAAGTAGAGGTTTTAGGGATATTTGAAACGAAAACTAGAAACACATTAACTACTTTACTAATTTGTAAACTTCAATCCAAAATAGAATCAATGTGAAAAGGGAAATGAATCGAACATCAGTTTAAAAATTTTCATGAACACAGAAAGATAATAGTAATGTAGGATGAGAAGTTTCTTTGCATCTGTTTCATGCCGCGTGTCACTGACAGAAACAGAAATACTATAGTCACTTCAGCATAATTAAAGTGATGATCAAGTTAGGCTTGATTAATTGTTTAATCTTTATTCAAATTACTTGATTGCTTTAAGTAATGCTCATTATTGTCCTTGGATCAAATGAACGGCATTTTAAGGTGTACAAACTTTGTCAGACAAAAAGTTTAGGTACTATATTTGGAGTTTAAAATTCTTGCAGCTGTAAACGTATTCACAACAATAACGGGAGTAGTTATATGATTTCATGCAGATTCTGCTTATATCATAACACTAGGAAATATCGCAGTAGTAACCGTAAGAGTACAGTGATGATGAAATGTTACATGAGAAAGAACCTTACTAGGACTTCACACCATCCCAACAGTATACGGCCTAAAATGAGGCATAGTACTATTCATTATCTTAGAAGTATTCTTTTCCTTTCCTTCTTCTGAGCATTCTTCCATAGAAGAATAGGTCCATCACAAAAATTGGATCTTATTGACCACCTATAAGCATTACCCCCTAAATGTATTCCAAGTTCCCCTCTTAAATACAGCAATCCTACTATAACCAGGAGTCTCAGTGACCCGATCCCATCATGCCTTAACAGAAGGAAATTATTCACAAACAAAAACTGCCCTACTAATTACCGTAATTCTAGGAATTTATTTTACATTACTCCAAGCATTTGAATATAAAAAAACGATCTTTTTCAATCGCTGACGCCACATTTGGATCAACATTCCTATTAATTTGCTTATTACGACATAATAACTGACATTTTTCACCTTCACACCACATAGGATTTGAAGCTGCAACATCAGGTTGGCCTCTATCAAGTTGGCCTTTGATTTTATATATTTGTTTTTTATTTATTGTTGTTTTTAAGTAATGACAAATCCCACTATCTGGGTGCTTTAGTTTTTAGTATTCACCGTAGCATACAATTTTTTAGCACTGTTTATACTTTTTAATTATACAGCATCATTTTGGGCCTTTTACCCATTTCATACCCTTCCCATGTCCTGCACGTTTGGCGATGCCATCGGGGGCCTTTGAGTCCTTGGCAGGTCTAACCTTGGTGGTAAGGCATTCGTGTCCCCAAACCTCTTACCATCATCATTCCTTGGCCGTTTTATGTACACTGTATTTACATGTAATTGTGGCTGGCTATTAGTGACTCCCAAGTCCTTGCCAGACCCGTTGCTAAACAAATTATTATTATTATAATTATGATCTGACATTTCGTAGATGTAGTTTGGTTATTCTTATTCATGAGGAATTACCAATTTACTGATGAGGAAGATACATTTTTAGTATATTTTAATACAATTGACTTCCAATCAATAGGTTCATAAGAAAAATAATATTATTCTCTACACTAAGTCTCATAATTATTCTCTTACTAGCACAAACAATTATAGGATTAGCAACAATCTTAAGTATAAAAACCAATAAGGGCCGAGAAAAATCTTCCCCATATGAATGTGGATTTAATCCATTTGATGCAGCACGAATTCCTTTTTCATTACGATTTTTCCTCATCGCAGTAATTTTCCTAATCTTCGATGTAGAACTTACCCTTTTGCTACCAATCCCCATAATTATGAAAACAGCATCAATTATAATAATAAGCTACACACTATTAATATTCTTAATCATCGTAACATTAGGATTATACTATGAGTGATTAAACAGAACATTAAAATGATCAAACTTGACCGATATTTAAAATAATAAAAATTACTTTGCAAATCAAAATTGATGTAAACCTAATTCATGGAAGCGAAATTATTGCATTTAGTTTCAACCTTAGCATTGGACTTCCCCAATCAAAGTCATGAAATTCGACTATTCACTGTTAATGACTTCAAAAACTATATTTTGATAAAGATAATATTATAATTGGGCCGCTAACCCAGTTTAAACAATAGTGTTGTTATCTACAATTCTATAGTGAAATAATATCACAAAACACTTTCAATGTATTATTGTAAATTACTAGCAATGAAACCTCACCATAACAACTTCAACGTTATATTCTATTTAAACTAATTGTCCAAAAATAAAAAAATAATTACACAAATAAACATCAATACAACAGAAGATAAATAAATTTTAAGAGAATTATCTTGATACCTTTGACTCAGAACACTAACACCTCTCAGATTCCTACAACTTCCTCCCCCCATTTATCTCCCCCCACCCTAAATCAACATACTTCAAAACCAAAGAACCCCCCTCACAAAAATAACTCCAGAAGTCCGACCTCTAACACTTGGCAAAAATCATATTCTACCTAACATAACCTCAACCCCCTTAATAAACCAATAAGTACTTCAATTAAGAATAAACCCAAAATATACTCCTAACCCCACACAACACAAAATTAAAGCCTTGTCTAAATATTCAGTAATACTTACAACTCCCACAGGTAAAAGAAGTCAGGACAATATACTACTGCCTAATACAGCAAGAAAAGTAAGACATATAATAGCCTTATTCATCATCAACCCACCATCGAATATACTATTAAACCCTCCACGATTAAATCTCCACATAAAATTAACACTGCCTCCTAAAGAAGCCTCAATTAATGCATCCTTAGAATAAAACCCAGCCATGAAAGGAATTTCGCATAAAGCAAAATTAGCCACATTCATACATATTCCAACTAGAGGCATAAACCCAACCAAAGAACCCATCAAACGAACATCCTGAATTTCTCCTCTGGCATGAATAATAGCCCCAGCACACATAAAAAACAAAGCCTTAAACAAAGCATGAGTCAATAAATGAAAATATGCCAAATTTACAAACCCTATAAAAAGTGATATTATTATAAGCCCTAACTGAACTTCTACATAAAATCAAAGGACTAAAACGCACCATTAAATAAACCCAGCAGTAACTAAAGTAGAGGAATGAACCAAAGCAGAAACAGGAGTAGGGGGCTGCCATAGCAGGAGGAAGTCAAGCAGAAAAAGGAATTTGAGCTCTTTTAGTAAAGGCAGCCAGCAAACCAAAACCAACGATTCAAAACCACTCTAAGCTTCTCCCCAATAAACTAAAACTCAAAATTCTCCAACCCTCCCCCCCGACCTCACCATCCAAGAATTTCCTAATAATAATGGGACATCTCCAATACGATTAGAAAGCACAGTAATCATTCCAGCATTATAAGATCGAACATTCTGATAATAAATAACAAGACAATAACACACTAAACCCAGCCCATCTCACCCTAAAAGAATTCTAATTAAATTAGGACTAAAAATAAGAAGCATCATAGAAACCACAAATAATAATTCAAGTCACGCAAATAGTCTCAACTCGCGATCAGAAGCCATATAATCAACACTATAATACATCACATTAGAAGAAGCAAAAAAAAATACTTTCACAACTTTTCACTTTACAAAAGTAAGCTTCCAAGTCATCTTGGAATTTTAAATTTCTATATTCAGTGCCTTGAACCCATTATTGAAACTTAACATATTGTTTCCACCGATCCAAAGGCTGTCTGTCGCAGGCGCCAAAGGGATTTATTCTTTGTGATGTCAACACATTACAGCCACTGTTTCCATATTTTTGTAACCCTACTCATATACACCACAGTGCTATCATCCTCCATACAGACACATTTTAGACATCGCTTATATCCTAGTGTAGGATAAAGAGTTGCTATCACCCAGTGTTAATTGGCACTAGCAAACAATTTAGTAAATCTGTGGTTGGCTAATACACATTAAGGAAAAAATGAAGATGTTCTTCTCAAAAGATTGAAACCAAAACCTATATTCATTATATTGCCGAAACATCACGCACACAAACACTTACTAAAAACCACTGTAAGCGTAAGTGAATATCACTTACAGGTTTAGTCGAAGAGGCTCTAACAATAACCCCCATAAAGTTAGTACCATAACGGATACAGAGACCAAAGATAAGTTGGCTGACCTGTTTCTACTACCATGCATCTTCCCATAACGGTTACCAGGGAGACGTTCTTAAACGGTGACAATGTAAGCCCCAAAACCTCATCACAGTCTTTATCTTCCGGTCGACACTGCAACAAAAGAAGTCATTATCACAGGGAATGCTTTAAAAATCGTTTATATTGTACTTTTTGTGTGTCTGTGATCTGACATTGTCTTTTTTAATGCATTCACCTAGAGGTGTTAGCAGCGTAATATCATACTGTTTCAATAGGTCCTTACCAGGAATCTACTGTCAACCGATAATTCACACACTTTATGCATTTTCGTTAGCAAAAGTTTTGATTTGATTAGTGATTAAAACCATCAAACAATCCAGTGTGACAAGAGAAAAGAAGAATGCAGAGTTTGTGGCTCATATTAAGAACAATTGAGATAGTTTTTCCTTTTCAGAGGATCCGCAAAGGAAAAAAGAATCCAAACTTTAGTTGGAGCCTCAACACTATATTTTCAAAGCAATGAATTTTGGTCATGTGTTGCAGTTTGCTCATCGTCCAAATCATCATACAAATCAATACAGAAATGAAACAACGCAACTTTCTGATCCACTGTTCAGTACCATTTTCATGCACAAAAAATTTCAACTTTAAATGGCAGGAATCAGCTTTACCAGATACAAAACACCAGTATTCAACTATGCAATTACATAAACGAAGTCGAATGAGCCAATAAAGCATCAAAACCTTATGTCCCATAGGATAAAAATCATGGTGTGTAATAGAGTTCTATAATTTTATGTGACCCAGAAGTTGGCAAGACAGCTGCATAATGGTTAAAAAAATGCAAAAGCTTCATGAATTTGACAATGATCTTTTTTTTTTTCATTAATAATTTATTTTGCTGTGCATCGCCTGTGAAGACGACCTCGGAATTTTTTTTTATCTACGAACAATGTTCAAAATATGGCTGACAATTTAATATAACCCTAGAAGAGAGCAAAACCGACGGCAAAGGGTTGAATCGATTGTCACCACAGTCACTTTTTGCGCCCCGTTTGTACATTATTCAACTTGGAGGTAAGAGTGTGTGATATTGTACTAGGACTCTCATAGCACTATGCACAAACACTAATTAAAAACATAAGCTATTTTATATTTTGTGAGGTTAAAGCCCAAATTTTCCCCCTGCTTCTGGAGTTTTTAAATGAATATGGGGGAGAACTGTATGCTTTAACCTCCCCCCCCCCCCCGAAATTTAGACTTTAACTCCCTATAGGTTTTTAAGTCTTTTTTTGTGTGTGTATTTAAAGAGTGGTGAGATTCAATTTTGTAGGGGCCCAGACTAGCAGCTCTTTGTGTCAGCAAGAATTATTTGACGGTCCCTTATAGGGAAAACATCAATAAATATTGTAATTTTATATTTTGAAAATGCACTGACCGTAAGTTCACCCACAGTGACAGCACACATGTAAATAAATTGTGATGTGGGCAAAAGGTCCATGAGATCATCACTTCTTTTTTTTTGTTTCCCCAGACCTTTTTTTAATATCTTACTCATGGATGCTGAAAAATCCATCTCAACTTAATAATGTGGTGCTGAATTGTCTTAAAAATGGTTGCTTATTTGTTAGGGATTCAGTAAATGGAAGTAACATTAAAAATATTCTCTCTTAATGTGGGTATGGAGGTATGTCCTAATGCAGATTAGGATATAATTTCTATGCTTGAATCTTTCATGGGTACGAACAAGTACCAAAACTATTTATAAAAAAAACAGTTAAAGAATACTTACTGATATTGTAACTTCAACGTGATCATCTAGCTTGAATTCATCCCAAGCAACACTTAAGTTAAAATCATGATCTTCGCTAATACCGCGATACTGTGATGATGTATGATCTAATGGATTTTGCGAGGAACAGAGGGTTACCGAGGGCATCGTGACATACTCGGTGCGTTCCACAGAGATGTCGAACATTGTCGGATGCATGAAATAAAAGTTTATTCTGTTGTGCAGTTGCCAAATACATACAGCCAAAATCGTGACGTACACCAGGCCCCAAATAATTTTCCTGTAAAGGCTGTAGCCTGGCCGAAGAAACCGGTTAAGGGCTGGCGCGCCAATATCGTCCAGAGTAAAAGAATTTTCTTTGGTTTTCTGATGTTTTGGTCTTGCTGTTTCAGGAGAAATCCGGCTATACTGAGGATTCGTGAGAATAAATGTTGAATTTTGTGCGTGAAATTTCTTGACTGGCTGCCAGTGTGGCTTCATGCTTTTCGCAAAGCCGTCAAATGGTATCTGCTTTGATTTGAAGAATACCTTAGCACTGAAAAAGGGAAAATGATAGTTTATAGGTTATACTGTATGGCAGCTCATAAGTTGTTGATAAAGTTTCGAATTAAAGATTGGTCGAAAGTGTCTGGTTTGCTAGAATATTGATGAAAGGTTAGACAGGTGAAAAATAATTAGATTGGCTTTCATTCTTATGTGAGGCTTAGTGAAGGATTTGCATTAAAATAGAATGCTCTATACCACGCGCCATGGTGGTTGCTGTGACGTAAATATCACGTGACTGGGCTAGTCCAATCAGACGGCCAAACAGCCGTTGTTCTCGTTAGTCATTGGCTAACTCATGGTGAAGTCACGGCAAACAGCAATTGCGCATGGTTTAATCTGCTGTAAGAGTTTTACATATACTTTTGCCAGTTTACGTAAACTGCCAACCCTGCGTTTGTATGCATGTTTCCAAAAGTTTCCAGGAATGAAGGAAGGCTATAAAGGGAAAGGCACGTCAACATGTTAGTAATTTGTGCCGAAAATCTGATAAACTTAACCAGATTTTGGCCAATAAAACATCATGCTGTTTTATTGACCAAAATGAGGTCAAATTACAAGCGTTGAGTGCAAATTCGCAATCTCCAGGAAAGGGTCCTTCTGCTATTTGGGTGAATTACAAGAGACGCCAGGAGTTTTTCTACAAACTTATATCTTGTTTGTGTGCAACTTTCGATGTTCTATGCTACTGTAATTTCTGGGTATGAAGTGGATTACGTTAAATTACGTGGTACGCCATTTTAAGAGGATTTACAAAGTTTTAATTAACATATTTCCTTGTGTGGAAGGGTAGTTTGAAAAGGGTTTAGAAACCCAAATGAATGGAATGGAGGGATTTGTGCTTGAAGGGAATGGCCATTGGCCACTAGCAGGAATGTAACCCGCCATTGGCCACTAGCAGGAATGCAACCTGAAATCGGGCATTCATTTTTATTCAGGAGAGAGGAAAAAATTACTCAATGAAGGTAAAAGTGTGACACCCAAAGGCTGTCTGTGCCATGGTGCACTAGCACTGTGGTCACTCAAAGCCTGGTTGTGTGTATACGGCAGAATACAGGGAATGCTGCCAGAAATCCTGGCAGTTAATCAAGGCAGTGCTTTGAAGGTTACCAAGTTCTTGAAAGACGTTAGGCTATACAGTCTATTTTAGTTTTTTGTTTCATTGCATTCTGCTCTTCTACACGTTTTAAGTTTAGATTGTATTTACTTATCTTGCAAGACATTTATTCACTGTTCGTCTTTAACCACGGATTCTGCATCTTTTTTGAGCTCTTTAGACGCATCATCTCCACTATTTTCCACATCTGGTAAATTTATTTCCTTTAGCTATTTAGCTTCATCTGCTTGCTTTGTGCTCTTACTTCCTCGCCCTTCTTCCCATCTCCCCCCCTCCGCTATGTTTTTCTACTTATCACCTCAGTATCTTTCAGCTATGTATGCACAACTGAAAACCTACACACATGGCCAGAAAAAACACGCAAAAAAATGAAAAGCAAGCCATTTCTGGAGAAAAAAAACAGGAAGGGGCGAATGGGGTAACTACACAAACCGAGCAGATGAGGATAAAGAACCCACGAAAATCAATATTTAAGATGAGGTTAAAAAGATCCCCAGAAAAACATTGCAGAAGGTGTGGCTAAAGTGGAACAGAGAATAAACGTAAGGCAAAATCAGATTTTGACTAACGTTTATTTTAGTAAATAACAATCCAAGCTTTAAAAAATGCCGAAGAACAGAATGCAATGAAAAAATTATACTGTAGTGCCTAACTCCTTTCAATAACTTCATAACCCTCAGAAGACTGCCTTGATTATCCCCTAGGATTTTTTGGCAGCATTAGCTGTATTCTGCAGGATCATGCAATGCCTGTAATACATGACACTCCACAAAAAAAGTATTCGCCTGTAAGGAAAGTCTTCAATTGGACCATGGTTATTGATTAACCCTTTATTGGCCATATTCCATTACTAAGTGAACTTACTTATGAAACGTAGGGTGACTTACCAATTGAAAACTTTCAAGTAAGAATGAATTTACTGAAAGATTTGACGTCAGCTTCCTATATTAAAGCCACAATTTTGGCCTTAATACCTACGTATTTTAAAAACCAAGTTGGTGTATACCAATTCTTGGTTCGATCGGTTCAGTGCTCGTACACATTGTTAACAAGAAGAAAACATTATACATTGTTAAGACCAGGAAACAGGCTTTGGGCCAATTGTAGGCGGAGTGAACAGATCTTCATTTCAAACTTATATTTAGTTTTTATTTTAATAACAATACAATATTTGTTAATGCTCCTTCAAAATGTGGGTGCAATGGTCACTCGGCACACTGGGGCTCACTGCCTTTTGGTGTGACGTACTGCTGTTCTTTACAGGCCTTTTCCTTACTTTACCTTTTTTTTTCAAGTATGGGCCTAAGCTACGTTTGTTTTAACAGGCTTTCGTTTGCTCCAGCATTAAGTTTCTTTTTCCTTATTTGTAGCCCTTTATACAGCCCACACTAAAGTCGTGGGACATCACGACTGGCAAAAAATAAAACAGCACACATACAGCTGTCACTGCCAATAATTCTTACATTATACATTATATATTATTTACAGCAACTGCAAAGTTGCTGTGCAAAGTGCAGTCAGTATACTAAAATATTAATAATAAGGCATTCAACTGCACGCCAAACAAATATCAGTACGGTAGTTTTTAACAATAACAGAAGAGGTAAAAGGTTCACAATGCTGCTGTTGGTATGAGATTTGATACCGCCACCAACGAAAATGTTGAGGCAAATACCTCTATCACGCACTGTAACAGCGGTCTCTATTATAAGCTGAAAGAAACAACCATCCATTGTAGCAAGGGTTAAAAATGTTTTAGATTTTAGGCATAGTTTAAGTTTTGGGCCAAATTTTTAGCATTTATGCCTAAATTTTACCTATCGATTTAATTTTGTAAGTAACCGCTAACAACAGTTGGATACGAGGATCAGGGTCCCTAGTCTCGAGTTGCGCTTTTCAAATCGCATGCGAATTAACCAAAAAGCGCGCTAAAGTCGTGGCTCGCCCATTCCGTTACACGTGACTTTTGATAAAACTGCATGCGATTTGAAAACGATCAAGTCGAGGCTAAGCCCCCAGGACTATTACTATCTTCATGTAACATGGTTTCAGTTTCGAGACTTCGTGTTACCGTGTCAATGAGGAATCTTTAAACTATGAGGGGCAGGCATATTCTTGTTTGTTGTTGTGGTATGAACACGTTATCTGCTCCCTACTTTCGTTTTATATATACCACTTTGTCTTGATTCGGGTTTCATGTACGGGATTCCCATTGGTGGTGTAAACGCTACTTTCATCGCCATGCTGAACCGAATTTATCCAAGTATTCTTTTATCAAATGAAACTAATGCTTGGTGTTAATGGAATTCTTTTGTTTTGTATGGTTGCGTTTCTTCCAGGAGTGGTTAACTACAACGATCAAATGTTATTGTTTCATTGAGTTACGTTGAAAAAAAGTTATTAGCTAGAAGGAAGCAACCAAAATTTAATATGCTGTGTTTCTTAAAGTTCACTTGACTACCATCAGCATGGTGTATGCTTCTTCGGAATTCCTTAACTTTTCAGGATTCCAATTTACAATGGTGAGTGTTAGAAATAAATTCGGAAATACGTAGTTTCTTCCATAATAATTTTTCGATTTATGGCATATTTTTGCTCAGCAATACTTTTAGGGGTTTCAAGCCATGTACCAAATTCATTCCAATCCGACCTTTCGTTTGGGCTCCTTCCAGACTACAAAAGTGCAACCAACCAACAACCCAACCAACCAACAACCCAACCAACCAACAAC
>JAHWFP010221369.1:0-21694 GCA_023313725.1 Lithobius niger
CCCCCCCCCCACACACACACTACACATGACAATCAGCCATTTTGAATTCAACACCAGTTCCACTACCATAGATTCGATTAACTGGTAAATTACTAAACCAAAATTTCCATTTTTCCATTTTGTTAAAGTTCTTTACAGTACGAATTCATAATTCTGGATTTATTTGCTGCAGTGGTAAATTTTTCCAACTTACATTTTCAACTCGTTCTTTGTACAGGATAGTGGTCGTAGCCACATCTATGTTATGGTGGATACGATTAACATACAAACTTGATTATGCGGGGCCATTTCCAAATTCAATGATGCGTATCCAGTTAGAAAACACGTTAACTGTACCCATCATACCATAGATGTGGCTACGACCCCTATCCTCTACAGGAAAAAGTTGAAAACGTAAGTTGGAAGAATAAACCATTGCAGCAAATAAATCCAGAATCATGAATACTTTGTTAAAACTTTAACAAAATGGAAAAACGGAAATTTTGGTTTAGTGATTTGTCAGTTGATTGAATGTAGTGTGGTCTAGGGTGAGTAGGGTTTTGAGCTTGTTGATCTGGGGTGGTGGCAGTGACGTCGACTTCAAGATTGCCGATTATCAGTTGTATTGTGATGTTTATTTCATCAATTTTTGTTAAGTATTTAAGTCCGTAACTAATTACTTCATTGTTTTATCATGTTGTACATATTGTGTTGTTCTTTTAGGTGACCAAGGACTGGATTTCTTGTGCGAAAATTAAAATTTCTGTGCAGAACTTATGAAATTGTGGGCATGGCCAATCAGGTGGCAATTTCATTTTTAAACCGATGAAATGTCTTAATGTCCGATGGTAACAAGTAGTAAAATAATGTAATATCATTATACCACAGGCTCTTTCCTCCTAAAGTTAACAGTACTTTAATTACACATTTTGAACCAGCATTGAACCAGTAACAAATTTGTATAACCCTGTACCTTAGATTTTTTTTTAATAGATACTAAAATATAATCTTAGCAATAATAATAAAAATACTAAATGATAGTTAATGTGACACATCACACTTTTAGAATTCATTACATAAACTCCTAGAAAGTACCTTGTTTACAGGCATTTCATCCAATCTCTTGATGGCAAAAATGTTGTGAAGTGGAACAAATGATCAGCTACATTTTTTTATAAATACTTTGAAGATCGCACCAGATACAAAGGAAAATAACAACATTTATTTTGAATCTTGACAGCAAGACTTGCTGCAGTTTTGAAAACGCAGAATCTAGGACACATTAAGCCAAAATTTCAGTTAAATAATAATAATAGCTGCCCACCAGCAATATGATAGATTTCACTAATAAATTCCCACAAAATTGCTGTAAAGCAAGGTGTTATATATATATATTTTTTGCACTAATGGCAATTTACATTCTGGTACTTTGACTTTTGTGTGTGTGGGGGGGGGGGGGGTTATTTTTTCTAAAAAAAAAATGAGGTAGCCTATATAGCAGTGACAATAATGTCATATTATATACAACTCTATGCTGGAACCAGTAACTGGGTTAGGTGCATGGAGCACTGGTGGGGGAAAAGAAGGCCGTCTTACTGAAGTCAATGCTGTTAGAGCAGTTTTCTTAGGCCTAAAACGCGCAATTTTTGTCGGTTTGTTGGCAGTTACTGAAATTTTTAACAAGTGGAATCTCTTCTTTTCCGATTACAACCTCGCAGCATAAGAAATTGGAGAAAACGACTCTTTTTTTAAGCCTAAAAAATCTGCTCTCAAAGCGCTGCCTTGACTAGAAGTGCCGTTGGTTTTCCCTCCATTTTAATCTAGTGCACCTTGTAGCTATCTCTCCAAATGCTAGCTCGTAGCCATTATGACGTCATTGTCGCTGCTCTATAGAAAATCGCAATAGTTTGGACTTTATTTACTTGGGCGTGATAAATACCATTAAAATAAAAGACGAGAAGAACATGATGACGAGAACACAGGTGGCCAATGCTTGACTGAGTTTGCGGCTATTTACAATCATGGACGATAATCTCTTCCACACCTTAGAAGCAGCCTAATAGGAAAAAAGGAAAATAGTTTTAAACAAAAATAGCCAGCGACAGCACTACTGGGGGGGGGGGGGGCTCGGGGGTGCACATGCCCCTCCAGATTTCAGTTGTGCCCCCCTGCTGGGTGCCCCCCCAATTTTAGAGTTCAGATAAAATCACAAACCAAAACGGTATTAATGCTCACGTTGAAAAAAAAGACACAGTAACGAGCTTGTAGGATGTTACAACGACGGTTTCCACAACGTCCTCTGATACCTTAAGCTAGGGCCTTTATCTTGAAGCTATGGCTCCATGTTATGTATTCAGTATACTTTGTATCATTATTCCAGTTACGCTATGTACTCTGTCCCTGGAGATTGGTTGTCAGGGTGGCAGTTTCCTCGACAGTGGCAGTCAGGGTGGTAGTTTCAGGGTGGTAGTCAGGGTGGTAGTCAGGGTGGTAGTCAGGGTGGCAGTCAGGGTGGTAGTTTCCTCGACATAGCCTATTCGTACGGACATTTTTTGATGAGTAAATTAATTAATAAATCGTCGAATTACTGTTTTTAACGGAAAGCTGACGAAAATGTGTGCCCCCTCCTGAAAAATATTCCTATGCCGCTACTGAAAATAGCTAAAAAAAACTTCACACTATACTGTGCATTTTTGTAGGATTAAAAAGCGTAGATGCACTCACATGATAAAACTTCGAAATTAAAATATTATTAAATCTTAAAATACTAATATCGTGGATCCAAAGCTTACAAAAAATCAACGATAACTGGTACAGAAATAAGTTCTGTAAAAACCCAATAAAAAAATCTATTAGGCCCTCTTACTAGAAGCTGGCTCCCCTAAAGGGTGACTTTAGATACATCTATGACTTCCGCTTATGTCTTTCTCCTACCGCCTCACCCTAAATCCTCCAATGACTTACTTCAATGACTTTTAGGTTATCATTTAATACGACCTTTATTGAACAATAAAAGGCAGCAGTTATGCTTGGTTAAATTCGTTGCAACTTGCAAGTAATTTAGTGGTACCAGTGGTTTACCAAGCATAAGCACGAACAACGGCCGTGGATGCAATGACGTTCCGCCAACAACTCAGCATTGGAAGTCTACATCTACGAAATAAATAAGTCTTTCTATCGCATCAGACTTCCATACGTCTAGGAATTAACCACATGTCGTCATTTGGTTTAAAACTAAGCTTTAAATGAAACATGGATTCTTTCATTTTGCTTATCATCAAAATCAAAGGCAAATCCTTTAGCCAGCCCAGCAATGCCAAATTTTGACGAAGAGGCAGATTCAGATTTAGATTTATTCAGAGTCTAGATCTAGATACATGTACACTCTACTATACACTCTACTATAAGAACTTATGCTAAACTTAAACCTAATCCAGATACGAAACGAATGAACATTCAGAGCCAAGGACAGGCATTGTTTGCATGCAAGCCATGATAAATAACGTGCATCGAAATTGTAGTCAAGTTTGTATCCGATTGCATCCTGGAAGTTTTAGTACACTGGGCTTTCCTTATGAGGTAGGATGTATTGTTATTAGAGCTGCAGGACTTAGAGCCATGCCAGAATTGTCCTATTCTCCGTCGTTGAAACCAGCTCTTTTAAATAGAACAAAACCAGCATTTTTATTTGAAGATGGACGGACAATTTTTAAAAAAATAAATATTTCAGTTCAAGATAGTATTGCATGCACCGCAGCCAAAATTAGAAGCTAATATATAGGAAAAATAGGAATTTAACACGCAAAATACAGGAATTTTACACGCAAAATATAGGGAATTTATAGGAAAAAAGTGCAAGAAAATTGAGTTCAAGTTAAAGCCTATTTTATCTGACGTTGAAGTGATAGCAGAATGTATTTTGAAAATGGAGTACATTGTACTTGCATTTGGTCAGGCTGTTAATTTCACATTAACTCAATTAAGCATCCACTACTCCCCGACATTTTTTACTCATCTGCAGGTTTTACATTTAGGCTAATATGTTGAGGCCTATTTAGTTTTTTGTTTCTTTGCAGTATTTGTAAGTAGCCATCAATCAGCTTGGTCCTTTTTTTCTGAATAATTTTCTGTTTTTCCAAACGAATCTCTCGACGGAGCCTTGAAAGACCCAATCAACAATAAAATTGGATGTTGGATGCGGTAACGAGTTGCGTGCGAACAGGCTTAAAACACGGTAAATAAACCTATTCGCCCAAAAATTAAATGTAGATCGGTACTACTTAAGCAATGTACTGTGTAGAGCCATCAACCAGCTTGTTAGTGGTGTACGTTTTCCTGACGTGGTTGCACCATGTTTGTATCTGTAGTACAAAACAAAGCTTTCTCTGCATGGTGCACTCACTAAAGGATTAAAGACCGAACTTTTGCAATAGAACGTTTTATACTCAGTATTTACAAATTGGGTTCATATTTTGAAAAGACCAATAACAGTTCAAAAATAACTTCCCTAGTTTACTGTGAATGCTTTTTCCATTTTACCAGATTGAAAATGTAGCAGTGGAAACCATTTTATCTTGGCTTTTGTAGACCTTTTTACCTGGAATGCTAAGCTCGGCATTATGCTGGAACAGATACTCGCTAGTGGGATCTCCGGGCTCAAAAATAATTCTCATACCGCGGCCCCCGAAATACCAATCAAACTACATAATATAGCTCTTTTGCATTGATTAGTGGATCTTTGACAAAACCGCTGTAACAGGGCCAACTTATTTACACTCCACTGTAACACCGGAAGGGAACAAGCGGATCGCAAGACTGCCACCAAATAAGATGAGAGATGCTGTGCTCTCATATAGCTCCTGTGAATTAGGCAAATCACACGTGATCAAATTTAACTTCAGTTTCAGTTTCTAAAAAATGCTCGTTTAGATTCATCTGGGCACGGTGGCCACATTACGAGACTTGTCCCTCAGAGAGGTAACTTGTTGCAGGGTGGATCTCGCTGCACAGTTAAGGGCACTGTTTGTAGAAGACCAGAGTCATTTTGTGATGTACGGGTGGAAAGCTTGTTCTCTCTTTCAAGCCTATCAATTAATGGATTCAGATTCTCATTGCCTCCAAAATACACCTAAATAACTTCCATACGAGATAATTTGTTTGATCGTATCACAGTTGATACGATTTTTTGGGGTAATAACTGTTTAATTGGTCTTAAAACGCAGCAATAAGAGAAAGTGTATTTTTTTCCCCAAAGGAAAATGGGAAATAAGCCATCAGTGAAAATCATACACTGTGCATACTAAATCATGACCAAACAATCACAAAGCCAGAAAAAAATTTATACTGCCACACTTCGACTGTATTTTGGCAATGAGCCTCGTATTTGTTAAAAAATTTAGCTGCAAGGCACTACTCTAAGGAGCATCTTGTATAAGGGGCTCCATAGTTAATAACCTGAATCATATTTGTTTCCAGGATGGCACCACAAATAAATTTAGGCCTATAGAAAGGGGTTCTTTTTCTTTTTTACATGAGTTAGTATTATTACACAACCTAGGGGTACAGTACATAGTTTAGCAAAACTAGGCCACATATGTAAATTAATTTTTCTCCACTGCACAGAGTGATCATAAATTCACAAGTAAACCTGTGGTGCCATCTAGCAGTAGTCGATTGAACTAGTAATAGTGCCCCTACCTTTGTAGGGTTAAGAAAAACATTCCAGAACTCTTTCAATCCTGAGTTAATTCTGGTGACTTTCTATGATAGGTCAGTCCCAGGATTCACTTGGTTTGGATTCAAGAATGCTGGCCACTAGGCTGTTGCTGCTTAGTTATCTCGGGGTCACTAGGGTCCCCTTACAAAGCTTGCAGCATGCCTGGGGACTTACTTTGTGCTCCATCTTGTAGCTGTGGCCATTTGGCTATGCCGAGGCCTGAAAGGGTTGAACAGTTGTTTCTGCAGTCCCAAAGCCTCGTAACCCTAAACAACTATTGTTACAAGGCACAGAAGACTAAAAGAAGCACAGCATACACAAGGTTCAACTTACCAAACAGTCCTCCAAGACAACTACTGTGACCAATCCCAAAATTAGTACTGCACCAGTGAGAAATACGGCCAGTGTAATCCACCAACTAGAAAGAACATTTAAACTCAGTTAAATGCAGCTTTTAATATTCAGCATGACGAATTTACAATTTACAAATTTACAATTACAAATTCCACTCCAGAATGATACAAACTGCACATATAAAACAATGGAAGGCAATACAAAAGTCGATTCAAGAATGCAACCTACACTGTGAACAGAATACAGAAGCCACAAATGAGAAGCACTAGCACACCGACATTGTGAACTGCACTACACTCCATTGGGTCCTTGTTTGTTACTAATCATTTATGTCTAATTCAGTTTCTCTATTACTTAAGCAATCAGCAATATTTGGTTGCAATTAGCACCAAACTGATGTTGTATTGGCGGGACTAGAGGTTCTACTTTGTTCATATTAAAGAGGATGAGCAACAAAAGGCCAATGGTGATCATGTAAAGATTATCACGCGTAATATCCCAAGAGCTAAGGAAATTATTGATAATTTTTTTCAGCGCGAGTGTTTTGGCCTCTGTAAACTCACGAGGGCTATTTAGGCAGACATTAATTTCACGAGTGTAAAGCACGGGGGAAATTATCTGCCAATAAATAGCACGAGTGAGTTTAATGGGCCAAAACACGAGTGTTGAAAAAAATTTGATAATTTCCAATAGCTCGCGGGGTATTTATTAGAGAATTTCTCATCATTTTTCATTATTCAGCAAGCTAAATTACGTAAATTTATAAAAAATTAAAAAAATTATAAAAGTTGCTGCTGCTCTCTAAATATCGACACGCCGATTTGCCCCATGACTACCAGGAATAAAGTTGATATTCGCCGCCGCTGAAGAATACTCCAAACATTTTTAGCTTAAATAATTCCGTAATAATAAATTAATAAATGTAGTATATAATTTTACTTTTTCTAAAATTGCAAGAGTAAGTAAAAATAACCAATCAAATACGAGTAGTGGAGCGTAATAAATTTCAAAATGGTGCTCAGAATTTGTTGCGAGGTTACGTTTACGTTAGGCGTAATGACACAGGCAGGTTAACGGGATTCGTCACCGGCTTCTATGTGTGACTCCAAGCGTTGCTAGGTTACGCAAACGAATGACACGGTGCGTATTTCGAAAGAAAGGTCTTCCAGACTGTTTCTGGTAGGAAAATACATGCGTTTATTTGAAATGAATTCAACAAACTTATCATAACATGTCAACTGTGTAAAGTTTGAAGCGAGTGACTGACGAAAGCTTATCAACTTCAGAAAGCAACCGCCATGTTTTGCACGGTTTTGCATTACAGTGCGCCGACCAATGAAAGCTACAGGATACTGCCTTACTGATTTATTTTTAAATTTAGCCAATGAACATCGACTTACAGTGATAACATCGCAGTAGCTTTCGAAAACTACTGAAGTGTTATCACTGTAAGTCAGTTATGATTGGACGAATTTAGTACACGAACAAGTAAGCAAATTTCTGTCAGGGAAATTCTCACAGCAACATAATGATTTCCAGGGAAAATGAGTAAAAAAAAAGCAGACAGTTGACATTTAAAAAGAAATTTCCAATAACCCAGGAGAAATATTACCAGAAATCCCCAATAGTCCAGAAGAATATTAGCAGCAAAATAATTCCCGGTAGTCCAGAAGAAGTACTAGCAGCAAAGAAATTGCCAGTAGTCCAGAAGAAATATTAGCAGAAAAAGAAATTTCCAATAGTCCGTAAGAAATATTAGCAGCAAAGAAAGAAGACGCTAATGAGTACCAAAGGCATACTGGGGCTTTATTGACTACCATCATCACGAATCAGATAGGATGTACTGCTAATTCTAAGCCACGATGGCTGAAGAAAAGGTCACGCCACTCTGAAACTGTTCTGTTATGTGACTGGTAGGCATTAAGTTTTTAGCACTGGCTATTCTAGCAGCTGAATGGGTATGAAGTCGACAGCAGACATCCCAGCCTTTTACAAATATGATGTTGTGACGTACTGGGGTAGAAACCATTTGCCTATTTCTTTTTCCCGGCCTGCATGTTCTTTACTTTCTAATCCTTGTAGTTAACTTTCTCTGGCTATCAGCGTTCTAGTGCCCTTCTCTACTCGTGGGCATTTCTTCGTCTTATCTTTTTTACTTCAGTGTTCCTTCTTGGCAATAGAAATAATTCAGAAATATAATGGATTGAATATTGCCTCATGATGCTGTATGAGCCTGGGCCAAAACACCAGTGGCGTAACTACAGCACGTTACACCCAGCCCCTGCAAAATTCCAGCGTACGCACCTTCTCCCCACACCTCCATCCAGCGATCCGCAAACAAATTTATGACAAATCGAACATGTGTAAAAATCGAACATTTAAATTTGGTCTTTACTTACACATGTATGACTTTAATTGTAGCTTGTGGTTGTGTTTAAAATTCTTTGTAACAACTACTTCATCTGAATTTATTTGCCTATCTTGCTGGTGCTCTATGATTGATATTTCTAGCAAGATACGCAATGTGATTGATATTCAAACGCTCCTGCAACACAGTACTCCTGAGGTAATTTTTTATGTTTTTAGTTTCAAAAATGATCGTTACGCCAAAGCAACAGTTACTGGAAGCGTAAGAAACAATAATGTTCAACATTAATGGAAGCATCACAATAGAGCCAACAGCTAATTTCAGTTTCTTGAACGTGTCCACTAACTAGTAAAATATCATTACTAGCATTATAACTTTATTATTTTATTGCTTGTTAGTTTACTGAAGTTGTTAGGCCCTACATAGTACCCGACAAGTGACAAAGACGATTTCGAATGAAACAGGAAGAGCTGTTCACGTCCAAAATGACGTCCAATGTACCCAGTACTCATCCACCACAGTTCCATATGAAAGCCAAACACGCCACTTTACCTTTTTTTTTTTACCGAATTGGACAACTAGGATAGTATTAGTATTTAACTATTTATTACAGTAACTGTAATGGTTTAAAGTATGTAAATAGCATTCATTCAGTAGAATGCCGCAGATCTGCACGAAATCCCAGCTTTCTGGTGTTCTGGTTTGTCATCAGCAAATAGTGTTCAAACACTTGCAGAAGCTGTATACATATACAAATTTATATACAACACCAGGAACGCCAATTGAATGCCAATAAGGTAATATGAACTAAATTGATAGGTGAAGTGATAGCGCGCTTCCAGTGGCATAGCAACTGTGTTGGCTAGGTTGGCGGTTTCAAGTGGCCCCCGAGGCCCAAGGGGCCCCCGAGCTTTACCTAAATGGCACAAACTTTACAAAAAAGGTATTGCCTAAAGAAACGTTCCTCTTTGAACGCATATAAAAAAAAAGAAACACTAGAAAAAGGATTGTAATGGTGGGGATGGGCGAAAAGGACATCCCCCACCCCCATCATTAGAATCCCTTTTCTAGTGTTTCTTCTTTTTTTATATGTGATCAAAGTGGGAACGTGTCTGAAAGTTTCTTTAGGCAATACTTTATTAGTAAAGAAATTACTAATACGAAAAAAAAATAGCCTAAGTAAAACCCATGAGAAAGGGGGACCCCACTATTTTTTCCCCCAGAGGCCCCCAGGGAAAGAGCTACGCCACTGTACAGTTCTAGATATTATGCACAGTTGTGCAAGCGTCTTCCAATTTTCATACATGCTTTCTCTTTGTCTTATAACTGGCTGGCCTATCTCTCTCTGACTGACATATTGGGTAATACGGTCTTTATTTTTCAGAGTAATCTAAGTTTGCAGTTAACTTTTAATTTCAAAACAATCTCTTTTGCTAACTTCACTATCAAGTTTTGATGAAATTGAACCAATTTCAAACTATATAAAGCATCCATTCAGTCACTTACCTAGGCTGTAGTAGGCTTAGTTTCGTTAGCAGATCAGTCAAGGTTAAGTCATTCAAATCATGCGATACGTTTTCACAATTCATTGAAACAAGCCTATCCACGTGGTGCAACATCAACCACAATATGTTGCTAGCACGCATAGTTAACATACACTTATTTAAACATGTTATGATCCTGGCTGCGCATCACATCCGAGACTTTCCACACATTCGTAAGGTTTGACTGAAAGATTTAGTTTAAGGTGTAAAGGTACGATGAATATTTGGAATAATCATCTTACCTTTACAGTTTATTGAAATTTAGAACACGTATTTCAATATAATACTACATTTGAAATTTATGTAAATATTAAATAAACCGTTTTCAGTATTCGTTTTGTTTAATATTTCCATAAAACACAGAATTTTTCCACATTTCATCTGTGTCCCCAGCACCTCTGCACCTCCCTGCGATTGCAGGCCCTGCAGCATTGTAGTTACGCCAATACACTGACACACTTGCTGTAAATACACTTATGGGAATTTACGGCATTTACTTAATGCACGAACCATCAGAACCTGCATTTATTAAAGACTGGACTTCACTGGCTGGTCTCAAATTTCAGGCTCCTATGATTGTTCACCAGATTGCAACTGTTTGTCAAGCGACCAGTCCTCTATTTTATTTAGTACGTGCTACTTTGCTAGCACTGGCACATACTTAGACCATCACGTAGTAACTCCTAGTGTTGCACTGCAACTGCGCAGAGATTTCTATCGAGTGCTATCTACCACTTTGCTGCATAGGTCCTGTGACGCGGATGCCACATGCACTGCTACCTATAGGTCAAAGCCAACAAAAACTAAAGGAGCGCCTGGCTTCTCATAACTCGAATTTCAAACATAAAGTCGAATCTAATTCTCTATAGTACAACATTGTCTCAGGGATCTCAGCGTTCCTACTTTCTGCTTTGACACACCCACTTACAGGAGGACTAACAACATAGTTCGAACGAGTAACCCGTAGTTGTAACTCCTCCGCTGCTGTAATTGCTCTGATAGCAGGATCATAACGTGTTTACTGCCTGCCTGTAGTCAAAAGAGCTTTCACTCCGCTAGGCCACATGTTATAATAGCTGAAGATTATGTCACAATCGTACAGCATTATATTCACACTCTGTGTGCAGTGGCGGATTTAGGGAGGTGCACTGGGTGCGGGCGCACCCCCTTCGGCACTAAAAATTAATATTTACTTTCATCCTACGAGGGGAGATAAAAAAAATTAGCCCAACATATTTTTGTGTTGATCTTCAAAATTGCTTGTTTAAATGTTTACTTACCCACAAATGAAAAAAGGAAGAAGTGATGAAAGTTTGTCACCTCTGCCTTAAGGGGGAAGTCACTTTTTTCAGGAAGCCCCATAGGGACTAGACGATTTGTCAAAAATTAATTTTAGGGGGCAGAAAGATATTGAAGGAAACCACAGAAGAAAAAGAGTAGCTATTTAGGTAGTAATCAGAAGTAATTGTGGGCAGTCTGTGTGTGGTAATTAGTCCCTTTGTCGGTTGTGGTGGGGGGTGGGGGGAGGGGGAGATTCTGAATGAATCTTTTGACAATAGGGGTTGTTTTAGGCCTAAACTAATGTAGAAGCACCGCTCGTCATATTATTGTGACTCTTATTTCTAGAAGCACGTCCTCTAGAACCCAGAAAAATCATTAAAAAGGCTAATAATGATTTTTAGTGGCCATGACCGCGCTGAGGTAGCTTGCTGTGCTCCCCGAGACCCGTAACTGACATTGAATTGACATGGAGCAGCAACCCCCTTTCAGAAAATCCTAGATCCACCACTGGCTGTGTGTTGTTTTGGGTACGAAGAAGTGCCTCCAGACACGAATCGAAATATTAATCCAAGCTTAGACTGGCCACTATTGTTTCGTTTTGGGAATATACCCTGGCCACTATTGGAAACTGGTCACTAATAGAGGGCAGTCTATTAATAGATTATTTATGGTTAATGTCTTGACATGCTAGAGATTCTAACTGTAACACATCACAATTCAAGAAGTATTATTGCAACAATTTCAACAAACTCAGACACTGTTCACTATACAACTTACTATGGAATAATAATCATTTGCGCAATTCCTATGAAAATATGAATTATAAAAGCACATACGAAATACGACGAAAGCATTTTGTCTTTTTCTTTAACATACTGAAAAGAGAGAAAAAATAAAATTTCATTTTCATTGAATGTTAGAGAAAGCAGAATTTTTCATACACAACCGATCAACTTTTAAAACTCTTATAGAGTACGTAGACATTTTGAAAATAAATTCCAAATAACTAGTGTGTGTCAGCAATAGTTTGGTGTTGCTGGGAATGTTTTGTGTTGACTTAAGTTAAATAGATAGGAATTTTATAGAAACTTGTGTTATTTTTGCAGTGTCATTTTTATCTCAAAAGCCTTTGAAGTAACCGTTTGTGTACTATAAAAAGGGTTGTAATGATAATATTACCACCGGTAGTAAAAAAAATACTAAATAAATGAATAAATAAATAAATTTAACCCAGCAGGATAACCATACTGTTTGCCAGTCACAAGAAATGGCACATTTTAAATGCAAATGACAACAAGAACACACAAAAAGGAGAATGCAAAAAAATATATTTAAAATGGTTCCGTGAGCTTGAAACGATCACACGTCCTCACTCTAGTTTTAAAAATGCCCGCTGAGGACACCGTTACTGTGTCACCCAGAAGATTATTTAATGTATTTATTACCCTAACTGCAAAACAGTTTTTACGGCAGCGGTGCAAATGGGAAATTGGGACAACAAGCTTAAGTGTACGTCACTGGAGGTTCTGATAAAGAAAAGCCGAAATGCATCCACAGGCACTTTTCCATGCAATCGGCATGGAGTTGTCTTAGTTCCAGCAAGTCCAGGTTTGTGGACCTGAGACGTTTTGCTTAATTTTAGGAAAAATGCAAGCACTGGAACAAAGTATGTTGTTGTCGGGTTGTGTTGATTTTACATGTGCACTTTGGGCTTCTCCTGTTCAACATACGTTTTGCTTAAGACAGGTTTCTTAATCCAGCTAGGGATATTGTAAATATCTTCTGGACGGATCATACATGAGCAATGTCTCTGATCAGGTAGGGCGACCAGACAGGGATGCACTACTCAAGCAATGGACGTATAAAAGCGTTGAACGTTCACACTAAAGTTGGCAAATGGCCAGAGATTAGCAACGCCTTAGTATAGCAGAACGCTTATTTGCTGTTTTAACAAGGCTACGACAGTGGGCAGTCGATTTTAAGTAAAGGACTGTTCTTTTTAGCCTAAATTTTATTAAATGCCCCTAGCAAGTAAGGCCCGTGCTTACCCTTTTGTTTTGTGTTTACTACGAATTTGCTTTTAAATGGTGCTTTCGATACCGAGTACGTTTTCTATTACCATCTGTTAACTCAATCAAGATAACAAAATGGAAAAACAAACTTTTATAAACAAGTTTACAAAGTTTAATTTCTCTTCATTAAAAGGAAAAGTTTACCCACGCTGCAGCATATACAGTAAAAAATTATGACTGCAACATTGTTGTTTTCAAAGGAGGTTTTGTTTCCTGAATAAATCCCTGGGACTGGGTAGTCTAAATGTAAGTAAAGTAGCATGCAACATCCGACTGGCCACCTCGTTTTTCATACCTTAGCTTCCACTTCTTTATTGCGAAAGGTGAGTAGGAACCTCTTACAATGCTCTGCCCGTAACTGATCTATACTCCGGGCATCGATGGCTCGTGCAAGATAATCGTTAACTTCGTCCGTTGGGTCCTTTTCGTCTATACTGTCAGTGAAACCAAGCCTGAAAAATTAAAAGGTTTTTATCTTACATCGCATTCAGTGCAATTAAATTAAGACAAAGCGATAACAAGTTGCAAAGTGACATAGTTAAGTAGTTGATGATGGTGACTCACATACTGGGGTAACTCAGCTGACCTGGTAACAAGAATATTGTTGTAAAGGCCTTTAAAACATACTATAGTGAAGGAAAGTGTGGGACTCCATAGCAGTTCAATAGGAAGTAATATTATGTATGTAACAGAATGGATTCACAGGTAAAGGGTTTTTACATTAAGCCCCCGCTGTAGTCACACAGGGAAGTAATGCGAAATTTTCATGCATTATACTCTTTCAGCATGAGCTTTCCACGCAGAAAGAATAGAATCCATGAAAATGCTACATTATTTCCCTATGCGACTACAGTGGGGGCTTAATGTAAAAACCCTGTACCTGTGAATCCTTTCTGTTACATACATAACATTACTTCCTATTCAACTGCTACGTAGTCCCACACTTTCCATCACTATAGTATGTTTTAAAGGCTTTTACAACAATATTCTTGTTACTAGGTCAGCTGAGTTACCCCAGTATGCGAGTCACCATCATCAACTACTATGTCACTGTACAGCTTGTTATCACTTTGTCTTAATTTAATTGCATGTAGAAAGATTTTCCACACACAAAGATTTTTTGGGGAATGCGAGGGGGGGATAACGACGAGCGAAGAGGCAAATGCATTATGTCACACCGGTCTAATGTTCCATCCTATACCACGACAGTACTAAAGCTGCTTCACGAACATATTACATGGGTTCGTCATAGGCCCGTAACCAGCTGATGAAATGGGTGGTCAGAGGTCGACATTTTGGACTTATGATGATATCATACACAGTAGTAAAAGCAGGGTTAGGGTTCAAGTTTTTAGAAAACGGACCTACGAAATGTGAAAAATGGTGAAACCTTTTACTGGCACTCAGTTTTGTCCAAAACGAGTAAAGGTTATTACTAAGAAAAACTTCCACATTTCAAGCAACTAATTGCTTCAGAGCAGAAATTTGTTAAAATTTGGAACATTGAAAGGTGACATATGGTGAAACCTGTACTGGCACTCAGTTTTGTCCAAAACTAGTAAAAGTTATTACTAAGAAAAACTTCCACAATTCAAGCAACTAATTGCTTCAGAGCAGAAATTTGTTAAATTTGGAACATTGACATATGGTGAAACCTTTAAATCAGTTTGTCCAAAATGAGGTAATATTGGACAAAAACTTCCACATTTCAGAGCCACTGCAGTCTCTAATTTCATTAAATTTTTATTCAGTATCTGTGAATCCATTCTGATTCAGGGGTTTCAGGAAATACCATTTCCTTAAATTCGAAATCATGAAGACACTTTTTCCATCGAAATCAGGCCCTTCAAAATTTTTGGAGTATCTTATATTGGTTAGTCCCAGACTGACTCATTTGGATGTGGGTTCTTCCAGAAATTAACCCTCGCAAATCTGGTGGGTGGCAGGAAGGGGTCCATGGCCCTGCACCAGCATGGTGAGCAAAATAGTGTGTGTAAAATACAGAGTGGTCTAAAAGGCTAGTCACACGCAAATAACTGCTATATAATGGTCCTACGTTAATTCTGAAGACATATTTGTAACATAAGTCAGATATAGGTAAGGCAATGAAGATATTATCAATGACCGTAAAAATAGTATTCAAGGTCATCAGCATTCTATTTTCCAAATGGCGCAAGATACAGCATAAAAGTGAACTACAAAGTTGTACGCGAGCGTCAAACACGACAAACTGCGAAAACAGATTGAAAATCGGTGCATAATTGCAATAGTTACGAAGAAAAAAAAATAGCAACAAAGTCTTCCCTGAAGGTTTTTACTGCCATCCAGTGAAGCTTGGCATGCATGGTAGTTAAAACGTTCAGGGAAGACGTTGTTGCTATTTTGTTTTCCTCATAACTATTGCAATTATGCTCCGATTTTAATCTGTTTTCGCAGTTTGTCGTGTTTGACGCTAGCATACAACTTTGTAATTCACTTTTGTGCTGTATCTTGCGCCACTTGCAAAATAGAATGCTGATGACCTTGAATGCTGTTTTCAAGGTCACTGAAAATATCTTCATTAGCTTCCCCATACCTGACTTACATTACAAATATGTCTTCAGAATGAACGTAGGACCATTATAACGGCAGTTATTTGCGTGTGACCAGACTTTTAGACCACCCTGTATATTAATAACTAGCGGAAGCCACGTGCTTTGCACGGGGCCGGTCACATTTCCCGGGACATTTTTCCGGCACTCTTCCCGAAGACTTGTCAGATTGATTGACCACTCATGCCTGGCTCCTTTTTGGTTGCACGTATAGTGGGAGAGTGCATTTTCAATGCGGGCGCGAGGACGGGAGAAGTGGTTTTCCTTTTAGGCTTTCCTTTAAGCTTTCCTTTTCCTTTTAGCCGGTCTCCAATAATATTAAAAGATATTTTTTTAATAAATGAAAAAAATTCTGAGCGAACAATGCCAATGAATGAAAAGCAGAAAGTTGTTACAGGTACTTAGAAAAATCCAACAAAGTAGGAAGAGTGCTAACTCTGATTAATAAAGAATTCCGGGCTACTGAAGTAAAATTAAGGAACAATTGTAACAGTAATTAAATGTTAAGTTATAAGCAAAAATGGTACAGCGTACGTTGACGGAGAATATTATTTTCAAAAGCATGTAATACTGTAGAGTCCATGTCGGCCATTAAGCTCACCAATTTGCACCCGTTACCCATTAAAAAATAAAAACTTTTACGCATGTTAGTTTTTAAAATGCAGAAGCATTTTTGAGACATTGATTTATTGTAGCGCTACACAGTAATTGCAGATTTTTCAAATAATATGACAAATTTCACTAAACACAAATACGTAAATTACTAACAAAAACGTCAAGTGTGCCGTAAAAATGGGGGTTATATGATTGAAGTTTCACTTTACTTGTTAAAATATACACGGATAAAATTTGGATGATTTTTTAATTGAAATAATCACATGTACAATTGAGAAAATTGCATTTGTTTAAGTCCTGTTGTGCTTTACGATTTAAATATATGATCGGTAAGGCACAACAGCACTTAAACAGATGCAATTTTCTCAATTGTACATTTGATTATTTCAATTAAAAATCATCCAAATTTTATCCGTGTACATTTTAACAAGCAAAGTGAAACTTCACTCATATAACCCCCATTTTTACGGCACACTTGACGTTTTTGTTAGTAATCCGTGTACCTTTTGCATGGCTATGGCGTCGTGCTACAAAGGTTTATGTATGCACTGTTTATGCATGCAGTCGATTGTTGCTGGCCACTTTGAAACAATTCAGCTCAGCTCTGAAAGCCTGCATTTACGAAATAAATACGCCATCCTATCGTTTCTAGCTACGAATACGTAAATTATACATCGGTAAGGGAAACACAGAGCTAAACAGAGAAGAACTATACACCAAAAAGGAGATTGGGACCCGAGCAGCTAGGCTACAATTATCACCGGGGCCAACTGGCTAGGGGGACAAAAGAATATTCATTTTTTTTTTATTTGTTCAGCTTTCGCCTTTCATACTGTGTTAAACAGGCAGCTAACTCTAGGCACTTTACTTATGCCTGTCACAGTTTGCACCAAAATGCAGTATTACAGTGTCGCTGGTTAAAAGTTAACAAAATAGTTAATTTTTTATCTATTTCAAGTTTTAAAAGGATCCCCTGTTCCCTGAACCCATTTCGGGATTCAACCCCCCTTTCCCCAAAACACCCCGAGGGGGCCAAACATCCGCCACAATTGAACGTATTCGAACCATCTGGATCACTCCTCACAAAAGTCACTGGCAGGAATGGATTCGAAGCAACTAGATCACTGCTTATAAATTCTTCACGTCTGATCTATCTTAGTAGCAATCCACAGTTCATTGGTTGGAATCCGCTTCGTCTGGAGTGATCTGGTTTTGTCGTCTCACTAAACTTTAAGGCTATAATAAACACGTACTGAATATTAGTTATTTTTATGCAGGATTTTTGTCGTGTTTCTTTGTTTCCTTTACCATGAGTTATCTACTAATACACAGAGAGGAAAATCACAACAGTTAAACTGCCATGCTCCTGCCACATTCCCAATTATTAATTTAGAATGGCACCTTTGTTAGGGTGTTGACGATATTAAAGTGGCTCTCTGGAGATGAAAGAGGATTTGCCTACACTGCCTGAAAACATGATCATACAAAAACCCCAAAGGTAAAGGGACACATCAAGTTTATCAACAAGTGAATACAATGTCTAATAAACAGCTTGCTTACTTGTTGATTCCTTGTTTATCGACGTGTCCCATCATACGCAATTCTTTGGATACGCTACCGTTCTGAGTGGGTGTCCCAGTATGCTTCTGACCAGGAGTGTAATTACGCTAAATAATATAAAATTATCTATTAGGCTAATTCTGGTTACTTACGTTGTTAAAAATTGTCGAATATGCGTAAATAACATGTAAAAAGTGAAGTGGATAGGAGCCATACGTTTTTAAAATTTAAACTTGTTAAAAAGGTGAAATTCAGTGAAATGCACATTCATCTAAGTATTGAACGTTGCAATATTAAGGCAATTTGATCTTGAGTATGACTATGAACATTGTTTTTTCTTTGTCGCCGAGTGCCAGGAAGGCATACTTGACTGGCAGTAGTGCTATGAACAAAGAAAAATGGCTTAGTTCTTGGTATATTCATGTTTGTAAAAGTCAGCGAAACAAGCTTGTTAGTGTGTGATCTGCAGTGACGGCGTCAGGACTAAATTGTTATGGGGGGTGGGCAACAGAGGGCACATCTGGAAACAGAGTGGGCCAAGGATTTTTTTTTCAAGGCATCCACATTAGGCACTTTTATTCCGTTTAATTCAACCTTAACGTAACCTAAGCTTCAATACAGTACAATTTATTTGTAAAATAAGCCCCATAAACACACAAAATAAATTAGGGTACACATAATTTTACCATGGTTGATAAAGTTGCTAAAAAAATACATATATGTATAAATAAAAAAATAAAAAAAATAAAAGTTCTGTTTATTCATTTGATTTCAAGCTTAGCCTGCAAGTTTTTTTTATGATTTTATTTTTTGGTGGCGACCTGAGTGTTGGGGTTGGGAGGTGGGGGCGGAGGGGGGGGGGGGGGGGCCCCCCCCCCCCCCGGCGCCGTCACTGGTGACCTGACATCAAAAGTGTTACCACAAGGAGTTTTTAATATTGGCTGGGTTTAGGCATGTGTTTATTTGGAAATGATTTCATTAATGTGACTGAGCCAGCATTGTATATTTTTGCAGTTCCTAGTTGCAACAAACTCCAGTTATTGCCACCTTTGATGTCAATTGCACACCAATGTGCAAACAAGCCACACACAACCATTCTGCTGAGTTGCTGTATATTCAGTTATATAGTTCAGCAGGTCAAGCAGGGCACCTCTGTCCAGCAGGACCCTTCATAAGCCAGGTCCTGTGTGAAACTAAACACACTGAACACTCCCGCCACTGATTCTTCTACACTTTAATGCATTTCCATTCATACTCTTACGGCAACAAATTTCAGGTAGATCTTCTATCGTGATCATCGCCTGCTACTTCACCACAAAACGATGACGATTTCAAAGTGGTTATAGGCATGACCAGTATCAATCAAGCAGTAGCTGGTGGCACGTTATTTGTCAGCGAGATCTCGGCAAGAAGCACCAAGTCTTTCTGAACTTAAATGTATTCTCCGTCAAAGGGTGACGTACCTGTCAGTACTGAAAATCACCACATACTGATGAAAACTTGCTTACTGAAATCGCTCTGCAGCAAAGCTTTAAGAGGACAGACGTAAGCACAAGTGTATTAACCTAAGCTGCAGAATAAATCATCGCTGTAGATTACACTTACACTAAAGTGGATTTACCTAAGCTGTACATTAAGTATACACCTGTGTCTGATATTCCATTTTTCGCTTAGTCTGTGTGCTTTCTCATTCCAAATCCATCCATGTCCTGTTGACGTTCTCTCTAACTCTTTTTTTGTTTGTAAAATTTGTACCTTTGTGCTCAGAGCCTTTTGTACCCTTCCCTTTACATTTTACATCTGTTTGTGCATAAATACACGTGTAGTCCCACATGCAAAACATACGGTTTTATATACAACTACAAAACTTATGACTTATTTTGTAAGTCATAAGTCTGCATGGTCTATACAGTTTTAGGTTATAATGTTGTACTGCGTATAATTTATTACACACAAAAACGTCAAGTGTGCCGTAAAAAAAGGGGTTATATGATTGAAGTTTCATTTTATTTGTTAAAATGTACACAGATAAAAATTGGTGATTTTTAATTGAAATAGTCAAATGTACAATTCAGAAAACTGCATCTGTTTAAGTGCTGTTGTACTTTACGTAACGTATATAATTGGTAAAGCACAACAGAACTTAAACAGATGCAATTTTCTGAACTGTACATTTGACTATTTCAATTAAAAAACACCAATTTTTATTCGTGTACATTTTAACAAGTAAAATGAAACTTCAATCATATAACCCCTTTTTTTACGGCACACTTGACGTTTTTGTTTGTAATCCGTGTACCTTTTTTACGGCTATGGTGTCGCGCTATAAAGGTTTATGCATGCAGTCGATTGTTGCATGCACGAAGAATAGACCTGGAGTTTGCTGAGTGGCATTGTTCTCTAAATACAATGGTTAAAACAATGTAAAACAATCAAAATGATCGTTTAGGGTCACATAACTCCGGAATGGGTCGACCAATTGAAAAAGTGGTCCCTGTAAGGTTGAAACCCAAGGAAATTTCTGGCTCAGATCATGTTTCAGAATTTAGGTAGGTGCAGTAGTTTTTTTCTGAAACCATGTCAGCCAAGAAGAACAAGAACAAGAACCAGAACAAGAAGAAGAAGAAGAGAACATCTTTTAAATTTACGTGTCGCTTCCTACGTTTACTCTTGCATGGAATTGCATAAAGGTTGGTGTAAGTTTGGAAAAGTTGCTATCTACTCTCTGGCCAAGATTGGTCGAAATATATTGAATAGAAACGGAGAAATTAATAGTTTTAGTTTTGCTGGAGAGAGGACTTCAATCATATATATACACGGCGAACTTGAAAAATAAAGGCAAAAGTTCACATATTGTTCAACTTATGAAATCACGTTTGCCAATGAATTCATGCATTGATGACAGAACTGAAGTGTGTGTTATCGTTGATTGATAAAGCCAACTACGGCTTACACGTAAATGCCATTTCGGTTACTTTACCATGTAAGAATACAGTCTTTCAAAGGGGTGTGTTCCTATAATTTTTGTCAGGTAGAACCTAGTAAAGATGTAAATAATTTTTGTCACAAAGGAACTTACATTTCTGCTTTCATTCGGCACAATGAGAAACGTCTGGATATGGTGATCCCGTAAGTAAGTGTTGCGCTTTCCACCATTTCCTGGCTCTACTTGGTAATCGTCGCCCAAACAATCTAGTGTTTCCTTCGTGATGTGAACTCGTCTGAAAATATTAAAAAAAAAATATGATCAACATATTTATTCTATGGTTCCATGGCATTTCAGCAATAAACACTTATATATCTAAATTCTTGGCCCAGTTCAACATTGCTGGAGGCAAAATTATTAATAGATAGTTGCTGCTTAAAACATTTCACGAAATTCAAACTGTAAGAATTTTCACAATCTGACATTTTTTTTGATTTTTTTTGCTAAGAGAGGACACTAAACCATTGCTCGTAAGAGCACAGCACTTATCATCAGTTCGAAAATAAGGGCTACATAGTTATAAATAAAAACTCTGGCAGATGTGGGCTTCCCTTGCATGCACACTGAACAACAACACTCTAAATTTTCGAGACGCACTCACTCTTCCTCAGAGAGGCTACAAACAATA
>JAHWFP010221370.1:0-19109 GCA_023313725.1 Lithobius niger
ACCTCTGCTAATGCTTTGCTTTCGTGCTGCTTCGAAGGCAAAAGCATTAGCAGAGGTATTAGTAGCCGCAACTTCCGCTAGAGGTCCGCGTAGAATGGGAAGAGGTGAGACGGCACATCTAGTTAACTTTCTAATCTATGCTAGTGCCAATTTGGTGCCAATATGGCGGCAAATGTCACTGCTCTATAGGACTTTTCCTTAAGAAAATTTAATTATGTTTCAGATTCGTAGTCTGTGTTTTCCGATCTAATCAACTGTAAAGAAGATGAAGCAAAAAAAAAGACTTTTACCAACGATTTTGACCTTTGGCATTCTTTTTAAAAAAATTCCCAAAGGTGCCAGGTGGGCTCCCTGCACGATCTGACTAGGGGCATGTAGAAGGCCAACTTACAGCAAAAAAAAAAACATTTGTTATGCCTCATTGCAAGGCTCCGATAAAAAAAAAAAAGCCATGTACTATGATGATTATGCTAATCTGATGCTGCTACCCATAAGTTTTTAAAATTTTCTCCAGCACTCGCTAACTTTTCTAAGCACTGCCCATGCTTGTCCGCTGTACTAATGCAATGCACCGAAGTGTAAAAATTTGGTGCATCCACTCGAAGCTTCCGTAGAATGGGGATTGGGTTGGCCGCTAGGTGGTTCATTGTAAGTTTGTTTCGGCTGTGGTGAGTGTGGATAGGTTGGTGTGGCTGATTTTGTCAAGAAGAAAAGTCAAAATGAATATAAGATGCGCGAAAGTAAGTATGCAACTTCTTTAAAATCACATTATTTGTGAAATCGTCTGCCGATTTAGTTCTTCGTCAGTACGAATGCACAGTCGTAGTAAGACTTGAAGTTGAATCCAAGGACGCCACCATCGGACTGGAATCGCACGTTTTGCAAAGCGCAAATAACAAAGAAGCTTAGAACTTAAGCACTAGAAGATTGTGCAAATAATTCGTACACGCTAATAATTTCGTACATCTTAGGGACGGAGGAACTTTATTTGCTAGTGGTGTAGATATTTCAGAGGGGCCTGACAAGTATTGGGTTTCTGGGGGAGCGCTGTAAGCTCCCTGCAGTGTGGCCCCCGGAAATTGCGTATTTTCTGGTACTGCAGTTTCACGTACTACTGTAAAAAGTCTGGATTCGTCATCATGTACGATGTGGAAACTAAGATATGTCACCTGACAAGCAAGGTGCTCTCACTTGTGTACAAATGATACAAGAAACTGTGTTAAATGCTTGTTATTCTGTGGACTGCCGGTCCCATACATGATCACCAGACACCACGAAGTGTTCCTATGCTCGATAAAACCATTTTTTCCGTGAAAAGGCTGTCATATCCACAGGAGCCAGTTACATGATACAAGATCACGAGCACCTGGTAACAAACTAACACCACAGCTAGAAACGAAACCTGGGAAAACCTGAGTACCAGGCCTTTTTTTTAATAAACGAAAGCCACGACCACCAACACGCTAAGAACGTGAGACAACAATACAACCGAATCTTGCAAATCACACGACCGACCACCACTAATGAAGAGTTTGTAGGTGCCGTCGGCAAATTTTGGTGAAAGAAAATTATTGATCTCTATCCTATTACTGCAATCCATATTACCCTTGCTGCAAGTGACCCCCCTCCCCCCACACTCCTAAGATACCACTATAGGGGCCAGTCACGTGATGTGCGCAGCACTTGCATCATGTGAGTAATTGCGTAAACCAGAGTAAATTCTTGCCAATCTTTAAGATAGCATATTTTGATTCCCAACACCATCTAGGCTAGTCCATAACAGTGTGAAATTTAGGCTAGTCATTCGCAAAATTGCACAATTTAAGGCAGAAATCTGAAAATGCTAGAGTCTAAAAATAAAAAAAATAAATGTTTGTTTCGCACCTGTGATTAAAAATGTTTTGTGTATCAGCCAATAGCTAAGGACCCGTACTTGATGCGATATTGCGAAATCGCAAAATTCGCAACTTGTTTACTCATAAGAATTTTGGCTCCATTTTTCAATTGGGGAGGAGTACGCTGTTTGCTGAAGCTAAAAATAAAAATATGCGATCGCCAAATTTGCATTTTCCCGCAAAATTCACAATTTTTGCCCGAATAAATAAATTATGACTTACTTTTCATCAAAATTGTATTAACATTGGAGTAAAATAGGGGTTCTGTTCGTTACTGGCAGCCATTTTGAAATGGAATTTACATTTTTTAAAATTTATTCATATTGTACACCACTTATGAGGCCTATTTTAGGCTATTTCTGTTAACAATTTTGTGATTTTTTTTGGTTGCGAAATTCAGCAAATCTTGCAACATGATGTATCGCAAAATTACCTTTTTCCACCGCACATTAAAAAAATTCTCGCAACAAATATTATCGCAAAATTTTGCTTTAAAATATCACGGAAAGTACGGGTCCCTACCAATAGCTAGTTTAAAAAATATGAATCTGCACCTGTAATGTGAGCCAGTTGTGTGTAGGATATCGCTTGAATTCAAGTGTGTACAGTACTGGCAGTTGATATGAGGGGTTCACAGCTACAAGCTGCAGAAGCAGTACGCGAGACTTGACGCACGGAAGTACTGTTTCTCCAACCGCACTGTACACGCCTGGAACAACCTCCCGTTTCATGTTGTAGAGGCTCCCAGGTGTAATTCTTGGAAAGAACGCTTTGATCGATTGTAGTCCCCCCCCCCCCAAGCCATTTCAGCTTGCTTCTGGCTGTGTATTTTATATTATTATATTATTATTATTCAGCTATGAGGGCATTATTGGCAGTACAGACGAGATTCGCGTATATCTGATTTATCTTAACTCGGCGTGGTTCTCATTGCTGTCCACAGAGCATGCAGATTGTAAGCATTCCTAAGCTATTTGATTCGTGTATCTGGGTAGGTACTGTTATTGCCGCGTGTTTTGTATATGTTGAATTTGTTTATCGTCGTCACGTAATTCCTTTAGTTAATGATGTAACAGTAGACGTGCACATTTTAATATTGCTCAGAATCCACTAGTGTGATATCGATACTTAAGATTTCACTCGTTGGTTCTGGGGATTTAGGACGACGTGAGAAACATTGTTCAGAATCCACTGTAGAACCATGAAGTGGTGGGACAGGTTCGTTGACATTATCACCAATGAACTAACTTTTTGTTGTCCGATTGCTGCTGTTAAGCTGAGGTTCCATGTGGTAGTTATTTTTTTTGTTAACTTTCGTAGTGCGTTATAGGCTGAAGATGATTATCACTGATGTTGAGTAGCGTAAAACAGTGAAGTAAAACAGATTAGCTAGCTAACATTCTTTCTTTTTCAGCCTGAAGATCTAATGAATATGCAGCATTGTAATTTACTTTGCTTGCCTGAAAACTACCAGATGAAGTATTATTTTTATCATGGTTTATCTTGGCCACAGGTAAATGTCAATCATTTTTGAGTTAGGCCTACTCTTATTTTGTGAGTTGTAACTGGTTAGGCCGAGCCTATGCGAAAAAATCAAACCAGCCAGATCAAGAATTAAGATATGTACCGTACTAGATTTTGAAAATACCTCTATGTTCATAAGAATGTGACAGTGTTTATGCCGTGCATGCAAAATCTACCGTATCCTGGTAGGCTATCTAGGATACCCGACAAAACCACCGTCATCAGATAAAATTCGACAAATCACATAATTTGTGGTAAGTTACACTATCACCTAAAAACACGCTTTTCATCAGACAATTTTACATTCTGGATGCCAGAAACTTTAGTACATTTTGCATGTACGGTTTATGCTTTTGGCCTTTATCTCCTTGTAATAGCGCATTCTAACTCCTAATTTCTATGCTGGTTTTACAGGCCACGAAAAGAAAGAAAAATTGTTTTGTTTAAGGCACGTACAGATGTAAAAAAAATTTCCTGCAGGTCACCCCTTTTTTTTATTTTCCAGTATTCATCAGAAAGTATTAAATTTTTTTCATATTAATTTCATCAAAAATTGACCGATTTGCGATTTTGTACATCCCAATGCACCTTTTTCTAAAACCTTTTGAATGCTGTTAAATTTAAAGTCAAGTGTCGTAATTCCTCGCAGCTCTTTAGAAATGTTAAGATTTGAACACTTTTTCTCAATTAAAAACCATTACTTTGAAAAGACAATATAACCTCCTACTGACATCAGTGATGCTTTTCGCATTGCGGATTACAACTAGTGCTGTATCGGTGACCGAAACCGAACCGCGGTTTTGGTTTTTACTTATGAACCGGAACCGAATTGGACATTTTTTACAAACCGATTTGTTTCTTTTTTTTGTTTTAAAGCAGGTATCAATAAGTTAAAACGCAACTTTGCGTACATAAGCGTGTGTCTTTGCAGGGATGTTGAACCATAAGAAAACTAATCGTTGTCTTTTATAAATAAAATAATATCACAAACAAACTAATCGACGGCCTCATCCAAAATGGCAGTAGCAGACAATCATGGATAGTACGGTGTACCACAACAATGAACGGGAGGAATTTCGTCTCGTACGTGACTGTTCAATTGAACAATATTGTGCCAACGTTTGTATTGTTAAGCAAAAAGCATTAGCACCAAATATAATTGCTAAAGGTATTTAAGGTAACTGGATTGTGGAAAACACCGGTAACCGGTTGGTAACAGTGGTATTTAAAAGACTTCTCCAAAACAACGACACAATACCACCAACGTAGAACAAACACAGCTCAACAATTAAATTTTCGGAGAACTCCAATCTCCTTCAGAATAACGCCAATACCACGAAAAAGTTTGTTTGCATCACAGCGTCTTTAGTCGAATCCAAATTTGAACGCTCGCGCTCGTGCATGTCAGCAGGACCACTGATCTGTCGGTGGAACTGGACTTCCCACTCTCTGTCCAGGGCCGCGCCAAGTTCAGGCCTAACCAGCAGGTTGATGTTGGTGTAGCTGGGGGATGCAATGTCCATGAGAGGGACCCCGTTCATCTCAAACTGTTTGATGACGAGAGATTCTAATGCCCTAAGGTGGTTATCATGGAGGGCATTAGACTTAAGCAGAACAGAGGTCTTGTCCCAGGCTACTGTATGTTGAGAGTTCAAAAAATGCATGGCAATGCCATTGGTTGGATCACTTTTAAAGACAGCATTGGCATGTTCTTTGAGTCGACGTGAAGCGGTCGTCGGGTTTCACCAACGTAGATGGCATCGCAAGATTGGCAAGGGACAAGCGGAACAAGCCCAGCAACGGCGGGGGGTGGTGGGAGTGAAGGTGGGGGTGGAGGAAGCGGTGGTGCGGGTGGGGGTTTGTCTTTGCCACCAGGAGCAAAGACAAACCCCCCATCTGCACCACCACTTCCTCCATCCCCACCTCCACTCCCAACAACCTCCTACCGTTGCTGGCCCTGTTCCACTATCCCCCCCTTTCACTAGACGTGGTGTTGTCTATGGTGTCCCTTGCCAATCTTGTGATGCCATCTACGTTGGTGCAACCCGGCGACCGCTTCATGTCAGACTCAAAGAACATGCCAATGCTGTCTTTAAGTATAATCCAACCAATGGCATTGCCATGCATTCTTTGAACTCTCAACATACAGTAGCCTAGGACAAGACCTCTGTTCTATCCAGATATGTGGGTCCTATTTTACCTTTTTTTTTTACCGAATTGGACTTAAGAAATATTTGCTTTCCTATTTTATGGGTCGCCCTGTATACCCTGTGTTATTTGTACAATTTGACATAAAGTTTAAATTGATGCTTTTGCACGTCTAACTATTCATGAATCGCCCATTCAGTAAACACAAGGGAGTTATTCTTTAATATTTGTATTTTTTAAGTGCCTATTACAACATGCCACATCTTTGAGAGATGTAATTTAAATTTTTGTTTCAGCTTTCATATGTTGCAGAGGATGAGAAAGGCAAGATAGTTGGCTACGTTCTTGCTAAGATGTAAGTGTCATTAAATGATGGAATTGAACGCTAGGAAGGGTGGTCACTTCACACATTCTATTATTATTATTATTTATTCCATTCCGTACAACAAGGTACATAGCCTAAAGGGTAAGGAAGTAAGAAATTTAAAGTGCAAAACTGTCACAGCGGGACAGAAAAGAATCAATATGGACTGCTTCAGTGTCTGCAACACGGCAGTGCGTGAATGTGGTTGTGGGACCTTTGCCTCAGCAGATACTTATGCAATGGATAGGGGGTATTGGCCTTGCACCATCTTCCTAAATGTATTAAGCCTTCCGAAACAACTGCACCCAAACATTAACCCCAGTCAACAGATCCCCTCCAGCATGCCACAATAAGGGCATTGTTAGAATTTTGTATAGCACTCCACAGTGTAGCCTGTTGTAAAAGCACGGCAAGGTCCAGTGTAAGGAGTTTATCATCTTTACAAGCACGGTAACGATGCCATGGTACTGAGCATTCAGGAGTCGTAGTGAATGCACACAAAAAAAATTCTGGCCTACAAGAAATTGAGTAGATGTCGTATACTGTCTCTTAACCAGAATACTGTAGTAAATTTTTGGTAGTGTGGTTCACATTCTTGGATAAATTATAGTACTATACAAAAAAAATTGAAAATAACGCACTCACCATGATGGCATTTTCAAAGGAAAATGTAGAGTATTAAATGTAAGTGTAGCTCACACAACTGGCATGGGCGTCAGCAATTTTTAATACTTTCAGTGGGTCTTCATCAAGCAAAAAAAAATGATCATTTATAATTTATACATGTGTAACCCTTCGAAGGGGAAGCACTACCATTCTTTCCACCTCAGATGTTGTGGTTGGTAGTGCTTGTTAGGATTTGATTTTTGAGTTATGTGGTTTTGTGGCACCTGTTGTGATTTGACCAGCTTGCGAGTGCTTCAATGCTGCAGTCTGTTTAGGATCTTGAGGTGGGGTAGATGGGGGTTGATGGTAGCTGAAGTCATGTCTTGATGTTGAGGGGTGGGGAGGAGAACCTTGTGTGTATGTTGCCTTCAATAGCGAGAGTCGTCAAATAGGTTCTGAAATGGATTGTAGATGTGGGATGGTTTTATCAGGTAGTTAACCCTTTGACTTGCAGTATTATTTCGCTAGTGGTAGTCATGCAGCGCAGTGATGAATTTAGTACAGCAACAGAATTCAAGCTTGAAATTAGTAGGAATGCTTGAGTGAGGTTGATACTTGATGCCTGCTTGCTTTGGTGCAGGGTTATGGGATGGTAAGGCGGCTTGAATATAAGGCGAATTGTGGTTATAGGCTCACATATTCAATATAAACGGACACGATTGTAAGGTGGATGGCTTTCACCCAAGATTCTGACAGTACCTAGTTGGTACCATAGCACAGCCAGTGCTGATTCAGAATTATATTTTTTTTGATATACCCAATTTGTAAGGTCTATTTTTGGTTATATTTTCGTTTTTGCTAAATAATTCAAAAACTATTTGAGCTACTGACATTTCAGTAGCACCAATGGATAGCTCTCGAAAAAGTGGTTCGAATGGTGTATTCAAACTTCAAAATCAGTAAAAATTTGAGCGAATTATGGATTTGGACGGGCATATAAGACAAAAATAAGACGAATATACGGTAAGTTAAAATAAGCGCGCTTGCAAGTCAAGAGGTTAAAACATCTTCTCGGCTGTTTGATCTCAAGCGTCGCGGAAAACTCACTGAGTAATAGTTTTGGCACTTTTAATTTGATTTCTGTACAATGCCTTCTTAACGGACATTGGTGGTGACAGGAAAAATCGATATGCTGTTTGTTTGGGTTGAATTCCGGATGGGCTGGAAACTGATTTTGTTACTGCGACGCTCGAGAAGATGTTCCAGAAATTGGTAGCTGACTGTTTGTTTTGAAGTTCAACAGTGAATTGGATGTGTAAGTAGTGTAAATAATATTTCTTTATTACAAACTCCTATCCCATTGGACTGTCGTTATAAAGTGGTTTCACTGCTCAGTTGTCAATAACAGAAAGAAAACAACTTAAGTACTCAATCGCACCAAGCAATTTATGTGACTATGTGCATACATGACTAATAGTAATTTACGTGACTGCACATCCACACTTAAACAAATTGGGCACACAAAATGCTGTGTAAAAACGCCGAATTCTGACAACAAAACAGCAGTCTTAACAGTTTGTTCTCAATTGTAGGGAAAAATCTGTTCTCTTCCTACTTATTAGCACCCCCCCCCCTACAGTTGTTTGTTAATCATTTATCATTTAACTGGCTGTATTACTCACCATTGGATACATTTGCTGTATTTTTTTTAGTTAATAATTAGCAAATGCTGATTGATATTGTCAAGTGTGATGCTGTTGGTAACATTGATCCTTGCGATTGTTGTTGTGAGGCATAAGATAAAGTATCTATATAATTTATCTCAAATGTGTAGACAAAATAACTAAAGAATTTCGGTTTACAGGATTGCGAACGTGTTTTTTAGATCGTCCTTTACTAAAAATATTGACGAGTGTGAAGATTCATCACCTTGCGATACCATAAGATGTTGATCCTTGGAGGGTCTCTCGTGTATTTAGTTTCGGGCACTAGACCCAGTACAAGTCATGCTGTAAAATATTTACAGATAGACAATTCCCCTAGGGCTATACATTGGCTAGCTGCCAAACGTGTCGTCAAATATGTTAGGGTGGTGTCTGTAAGAATTGCTAAGAAATACCGATTCCAATCAAGACACTATTTTTTTTTTTACGCGAGTGACAGTTAGCTCTTATAGTAGAAGTTCTGTGAGGGGCAAGGTGGCGTGATGGTTATAACATGACCGTCTCTTGTGCCTGAGGTCCCGATTTCGAGTCCGAACTCAGCCATCCCTGGCATTTTCAGGCAGAGAAGGGCCCTGTGATGTCTCATGCTCATGTCGATTGTGGCATTAAAAGATCCTAGGAATTTCCGATTGGAATTACTTAGCAAAATTGTCCCTCTCTGCTTCTGGCGCTTTGGTTAATGCTGGGTGCCCGTCAAACAACAACAGTAAAAGTTCGTTTGTTTATTCAACAGTTTGTAGTTGTCGGTTTTGACAATTGCTTCATTGTCACTCACTCCATGTTATCCTTAACTCCTTCCTGCTACTCTTCAGTGTTTTGGTAAGCAAACTCGTTTTTGTTTGCTCCTTGTTACACTTCGGCCTTGATTTTTCTGTGGAAGTAAAGCTCAGTAAGTTGTTTTCTTCCTCTGTCGCCATCTTGTTTACCTGATGATCTTAGGCCTGATGACAGTTCAGTGGCCACGTTGAGTTGATATGGTCATGGAAGACCATTTTTTAGCTCCTTTTTAAGGAGAAGTCAAATCTCTGTGAAACTGTTATCATCACTTATTGACCTGAGGAAATCAAGGCGGGTTGAATGAGGTTTTAAGATTCATCACCTTTGTAGGCGAACTTGTATGCCTCATGAACATATTTTTGGGCAGAACTCATTCTTGCAAGAAGCAATAATTTAGGATTGGACTTGTGTGAGTTTGTGGACGTGTGTCGTTCTTTCTCGTCGTTGCTGCTCTCTACGATCCAGAAGACACAGACTCGAAATGACAAAATACCGGCCACCGGCGTCTACAGTGGTCTGAAAACGACATAATTAGGGAAAAACACACATGACCACCACTCAGAAACACCACAAAGTTCGCTTGAATTTTCGGTGAAGTGCAACACCCATTCACCTTCTTCAGAAGTATTTCAACAACACAAAAACGTCCGAAAACTACATAATGAAAGTTCGTGAATTCCAGAATTTCAAAAGCATGCACGTGTGTGGTTGCGTCACTGATCTTTATCTTCCATCTGGATACCCCACTTAGCGTCAAGCATGGCTGCCAGCGTAGGTGCCACCAATCTTTCAATGCCATCAAATGTCGGTCCTGTGATGTTCATTAAAGGATGTTAAGTGTTGTGAACTTTGTGGTGTTTCTGCGTGGTGGTCGTGTGTGTTTTTCCCTAGTTAGACTCAAAATGGTAACGAGGGCGGGGCTTAGAGATATTGGGTACATTTACTTGGATGAAGACCCGTGAAGAAGTGTGACCACGCTCAACCTATCTTTAGCGTTTCCAGAATCAATGACGGCCTTGCCGTACATCATATTGACAGTGGATACTCTCCTGATTTTGAAGATATGTACTGAGAATTCTCTTCTCTGAAAAGAAACTGTGGCCAAGACTTGACCTTAAATCTTTCGCAACTGCCACACAGAATCTACCACTATCCAACCTTACTAATGGCACTTTCAGCCAAATTAACGTCTTCTTTCCTTTTACCCACAAACCCATAGCAGCGAGAAAGCAACCCAGCCGGCCCAATCACATCAGGAGCAACGAAACAAAATTGAAAAATCAAACGGCCACTGCACTAGAAGATAATCCGATGTAGTAGTAGGTGTATTTTCATTGTGTTATAATTATGTACTTTGGGCCTGAAGAAGATCCTCGCCGCCTAGCGGTACCTCCCTCGGCTCGAGGCGCGAACGGTATCGTTGCCGTGTGGGAGTGCAGGATTGAAATTCACCACTGGTGATGTAATAGGCCACGTAAAAAAAATTGTTTGGTTTATGGCGATGTTGCAAACTGATGCACCAGGCAACCAAGCATTTTATTTAACTGACCACATTTCTTTGACATGTACCTAGCTCAAAACTGAAAGAGCTTGTAGTTAGCCTAAAAAAGTATAATATTCTGTTATGTATGTCATCTAGTTTTAAGAATATTTTAGTTTTTGCCAAATAACCTCTTAGTGGTTTGAGCTAAATGCTTGAAATTGGCACCATTGAAAAGCTCGTTTCGAGCCGGTTGAAATGTTATACTGGAATGTCAAAAACAGTCAAAATTTGGCGAAAATATGATTTTTAGCGGGTGGACCAAGATTGAGATAAAAAACTGTTGACCCGCGATATTAGCTTTCCGTGATCATTGTTCAATTGACTTTAAAACATTAATTTTATCATGAAACCTCAACGTAAATGGTGTGATCGCAGATGACATCATTTCTAAGAATTATTATTCTACCGTGTGTATTTGCTGCAAACTTATAATATATGTACCCGTTTTCTTTGGGTATGTGTTTGAACGTATTTAAGTATGACGTATTAATAATGATTATTTGGTCTTCTTTTTTTTCTTTTGGGCTTACAGGGAAGAGGATTCCGAGGATGACCCACATGGCCACATTACATCACTTGTAAGTGCATTAGTAGCCAAACCCTCTACCCTTTTGATATAGTAAAGCTGTATGAACACAATTTTTTTATTCAAACCGAGCGAACCTGAAATGAGCTGAACGCTGTACATATCCAAACCAAACAAAAATGTACCAAACCGATCAACCTGTAAAATAAAATTTAAAACAACTTGGTTCACCAAGGTTCATATTTATTAAAGAACAAGTGTCTCAACAAATGCTGTTTGTTCACATAGACTTGTCTAAGTGAAACTGATGTGGAAACTTAAGTTTTTAGCGTAAAGAAAATCTCCCGTGTCTTCTTTACATTTGCTTGCATACTTTGTGAACGATTAGACCTAAGACCTTGTCATTTGTGCCATCAGAAAGCTGGCGGAAAAACCTTCAAAATCGTGTATTCAAGCATCAAAATCCATCAACTGGAAGTGAAAAATGTGAAAAGTGATCTGGGTTTTCCTGGCAAACGAAACACAGCAAAATTTATAAGTACTGCTGCAGGTTCGATTTATCTTTGACAAAACAATAGAATTGCTACCCGTAGTTCCAATTTATTGCAGATATGAAGCGACAATACTAACTAATACAGATACAGCTTTAACGGAATACTTTACATCTACAATCTCAAGTAGCTATACAGTGTCAAAGGCCCTCGCCACGTCCTTTCCATGGGTAAGGGTGGGCTGATCAGCTTTTTTCCATCTAGACTATTATTAAACGCAACTGGCCGATACCAAAACCTAATAACCATCCCATTTCCCAATTAACTGAAAACTGTGTTACTGAGTGTGTCTTTATAAAAATAAATTTACTTCTGAAATCTTTGCATGAATGAAGCAGACTTGAATGTGCACAAATATTTAAATATTGGTTTAAAGTAGTATTGCATACGCCAATATTTTTTAAAACACAACAACCCCTTAACACAAAATCCCCTTAACGTTTTGCCTTGTTAAACAGTATGATGGCGAAAAAACCTTCAAAATAGTGTATTCGGTCGACGAGAAGTGAAAATGTATTTGATTTGGCTTATTACTGATTATCTGGGTTGTATCACCGTACTGCAAATATCAGTGGAAATTGGGATCGGTAATCGGAATAGGCCATCACTTACGGGGATTTCCCATTTTCCCATACAGTCAGTATCACCCTGGTAGTTGGTGGTTTTGTGCCATTCGAAAAGATGGTGGCTGCTTGGCGTTACCATTTGCAAATCTGGTGTGGTACATCATGCATTCTACTGTTAGGTGTATGTAATAATGGAATAACTAACGTTTAAAGTAAACAATGGACTAAAATTAGTGTTCATTTTATTTTCATAAGTGTAGCTCATGAACCAGTTGATGCTGCATTTGGTTAAATTGCAGAATCGGAGTGTAAACCAAATATTTTAACTTATATTGGGCTTTACTGGTCAAACTGGTGTACAAAGAAAACTGATTGAGATCTGAACCATATATTTTCACAAAATTTAAGGAACTAACTAAGGTTACCAGGTTCATTGAGCTTGAGAATGTTGCTTTTGCAACTGAAGTAACAAGTAGGTTCTATTACTGCAGGAATTTACATTACCTGTAATTTTAGCATTCTTATTCTCGAATGGTTTTCCTTTTTGAGATCAAACGACCAATCATCTGCCAGCTCCTTAACCGCAAAGTGCTCTTGCATACTCCCCTCCTAGTACATAAACGCTCGGAGCATGTAAGAACCACCTTTTATTCTCAAGCTCTCGTCTGGGACAGACATGGATCATTTTCTCTCTACAGTGCACTGTGTGTATTGGGTCCGTCTTACGAAAGGAACTGAACCGGAAGTGGAAGAGATTGCTGTCGCCCTCCACCAGAAGCAAAAGAAATGCAAAAGGTTTTCTTTATACTGGATGTAAAAGTCTCCTCCTGCTTTTCTCGCTGCTCTCACCGAAAGCGAAAGACTTTGTGCAAGAGGCTCTTAACCGGATGTACAGCCATTACCTGCTCTGCTCTCCAGTTGTCACCGGAAGTGAATGACAGGTGAAAGGGACTCTTGTTGGATGTAATCGACATTGTCTGCCCTGCTCATCGTTGTCACCAACTGCACAAGAGAACCGGATCCGGAAATAGAAGTCATGTTAAATACCGGCAGTCGGCATTGACAGTGGTAATTAAAAGCCATTTGAAGATTAAAAATTAACACCATACCACCACTGAAGAAATCGATCAACATTGTTTCTTGAATTTTCAGGGAAAACTCCGTTCTCCGTCATTAAGTTGCTACGGAAAATGTTGGAAATTAAAAACGCCCACATGTAACTTCCAACGTTTTCCGTCACAACTTCTGATGATGGGGAACGGGCTTTTCCCCAAAAATTAAGGAAACAGTGTTTATTGATTTCTTCACTGGTAGTCTTGTGTTAATTTTTCATCTTCAAAAAGTCTCCTTCTTGCCTAGGAGCTTTTTAAACCAGCCGAAGCTAAAGGAAGCATCCACTGTAAGTGATAACGAAGGCTCCACCGGAAGCAAAGGAAACGTGAAGTTTTCTTGCCTTAGGCCAAACAAAGTTTTCTCTTTCCATCATGGGACCGAAAACCATACGTGACACGGCACCCTCATTGAGTCTTCCAATCCCTCATGGTTCTGGTTCTCGTCCTCTCGTCAGCTTTGTGGCACTTCTGGTGGACACCTGCAGATGTGCTGGAATCATCTCAAAAGTTGAATGTTTAGACCCCCATCCTTCGTGCCAGCGTCACCGCTCGTGCGACTATTTCTCCGCCCTGGTACTGTATGCTTCGGAATTGAAGTCGGACTTTGGTCAAAGATTTTGGTGAAGCAACACCGGTCATGTGTTCATCTTGAACAAATGAAGAAGGAGGCTACATCTCCCACTCCTAACTCGTCTCCATTGGAGATTCCACCAACTCCAGGAAAGTTTCAGCTCGTCTCAGTTGCAAAGTTAACAGGGTTGTTGGCAATAAGGCCTTCCCCTAGCCACCATGTTTTGAAGTCTTCTCTTCCTGCGAATTTATCACTTAAACCTGTAGAACGAAATAAATTTGTGGGTCGGGGAGGAACAGAGCAAAGTCGTCTCTGACTGACGTGGTACCCCACAAATGCAATAAAACACACTTTGTTCCTGAAGTGTGTTTTATTGCATTTGTGGGGTACCACGTCAGTCAGAGATGACTTTGCTGTGTCACTTAAACCTGCTGTGCGAAAACCATCCAGTGCAGTTAAGCCTCATAACCACCATGGTCAGCCCTGCAAGAAAGTCGTGCCTCAGCCTTTTTTCGTCTTACCTGCTGGCCTTGACAGCTCATACACACCTGCGGTGGCAGCCACATCTTCGAAGGTGCTCTCCACTTCTGCCGATCTGCAACGTCCAGCGGACTTCCTTTCTCCACCGTTTCTTTGTCATCCAAACAACAAGCTGTCGTACAAGATTAACTCAAACCAGTCAAAGTCTTCTTGTCAGAAGTCATCAGCTGCTCACAAGTGTTGGAAAATGTTCAGCACAGTTCACTCCCAGCCTATGTCAAGCTAGCTGACAAGTATTCTAAGCTTAAAATCAAGATTTAAAGCCAGAGAAGTAATTGCTGTCCCGTGGAAGCTTTCTTTTTAGACCAAACCTCCTTCCCAAAGCCACTTTACTCAAAATCTCCCAATCCGCGGATTCTGCGTAAATTCCTCACGACCCTTGTTTCTTTTGGCAAAGCATTGGACCTCTCAAAGAACTCGTCTTTGTCTCTACAAGAAGAGGCTGCTCTCACGTCGACGCAGATGTCTCGTCCATTTGAAGAGAATTTCCTATAGTAGAGAATTTCCTGTAGCAGAGAATTTCGTATAGTAGCTTGCCATGCAGTTCGGCGATGTCAATCTCAGGATCCCACCCACCTGAGCCAGAGGAAGAACTAGTCCCCACCACACTATCGGATGGAAACTTCACCGGTGTGAAGAAATGGACCAACCCTGAAGTGGGTGCTTCTTCATCTGTTGTTTCAAAGTCGCCGAACCTCATCCACTGCTGTGTACACAAGGATTTGGTGTGTTCATCCTTCCAGCGAGGCCGTTCACTAGAGGCTCAAGTTTTCGTGCTGCTTGTCGTTTTCCGTTTCCTAGTCAGAACTCTCGCAAGACAAATTTGTTACACATAGTCATTAACTTGTATTAGTTCTTCGTGGGCCGTTTCTCGCCCATGGCTCTGTTTGACATGTCACACATCCATTGCCATTTCGAGCACCACTCTTCACGCAACGTACCAAGGTCCACGACAGTTATCTGTAATTCATGTTTCGCCCACCTGAGCACGTTGCAATTCCATAGGACATAGCCCTTGGCTTCACGCCACTGCAGATCAGTGCAGTTTGGTAACTGGCTGCGAGTTACTCTCACTTTGATGTCTTTTCCTAAGTTTTCAACGTGCACGATGCAACAAGTTCGGAGTCAACCACAACTGATCACCCCTCTTTTTCAAAGAATTACAAAATTTCCCCAATTTACGCAATCAAAATTGTTCGTTTTACTATACAATGCTGACAGCTGTATCATTCATGCAACTTCATCTTTGCAGTCTGTTTTTGGCTCAACTCTAAGGTTCTTCACCCGACAGAAACACTTTGAAGTGGGTCTCCGGTAACATCATTCCAAGGTTCTTGTCAAACCACATTTTCTGCTGCTTCACAATCTTGAAACTTTCACCAGCACCTCACCGCCTTTCGGAATTTGCTGTCACATCATCGGGTTCCGTCATCTTGTCGCCTCTTGGCGTTTTCTTCTGACAAGACCACAAGTGATGCCACACAAACCAACATGATGCACTCTCTACAAAATCATTTGCAAGATGACAGGGGTAGAATGGACATCGTGGATTCAATTGTGTCAAAAACGCTTGCAAAAACCACAAGGTGGAAGAACAGCAAAAGCTTCAACCGAAAAGCAGTCCGCAACAAAAGCAGATCAAGATTCATTACGGCACCTTGCAGAGATGGCAACAAGCAACATGCACTCTCTGTCTCAATTGACTTCTTGAAGCACAGTGGACCTTCATCACTACTTTTCATGCGTCCTAACCAGGCGCCAACATGAAGGGACTTCGTTTTCTCTCACGGTGCGAAATAAGATTTGAAAGAAAACCGCAATCCAAAGTTTCCATACTAAAGTCTACAACCAGTCAAGGTCAGCAGAAAAAATTAGATTTTTCCGGACGTTCTTCCATCACCTGACCATAGAGGGAATCGATTCCTTCCGTCATCATTATGAAACCTGATTACATGCTGCAATGATATCGCATTATATCAAGACACTGCAATGTTCATCAGACAACCAACAACAAAAATAAAGAAATAAACAATAAGAATGAAGATAAAAGAAGAAGAAAGAAAATTTAAAAAAATAATTATAATAATAAATCGCAACTGACAGTAAAAGGACGCATGATCCATCACAACCTCATCATCAAAATTCATTGTTTTGCCCACCATAGGAAACTAAAGCTTTCCATTTCTTTACAACTCCCAGCGTTAAACGTTGCGCCCTCACCAACGTCCGTAACCTGCCCGCCATTTTCATCAAAAAGCAACTAATGCTTCCTTTTCATTAAGGTCCCAGCGTCGGAATAACGTAAAACCTTCACGAACGTCCAGCATTTCCTTCAAAGTTTTCTGTGATTTCTCCTCCGTCCTGATTGGCACTGCAGTCTCCAGTTACAACCAAGTTTCTGACTTCTCTGAGGATGTTGAGTTCTTCAAGATGCTTGCTTAGTTTTTCAACCCATGAAACTAGCTCTCAGCAACCTCCCCCCCCCCTTTCCCTGCGTCCCACGCCATTCCAGCTCGTCACCCTCAGCTAAACTTTCATAAATCTTTTCCATTTCACTGCTTCACCCAATTGTATCAACGCCATGTCACAATGGGTAGATTAAACATCTTACCAACGCCATCACCTATTCAAATGTTCTGCGGAGACCTGCCTCTTCCAAACTACGGTAACTTGATGTTCCATGCTGTGCCCTTCCCACCAAACATCTCCAAGCAGAAAGACTAAAACAAATTTTTTATTCCTTGAACATTTACAATGCACTCAAACATTGCATCAAGTAACGAGAACAGGTAGGCAGAGACCTCAGTGAACAGTTGGATCGTCAATGGCAACTTGATAGTGGGAATCGCGTGCAGGCTGACCAATACAGGAGGCTACGAGGGCGGCCAAATTCAAATCCTAAAGTGGTCAGAACGAGTTCGAATCCACAAGTGGTCAGAAAGAAAGATGTAGTTCAAAGTCCGAACATCCTCAAGGCCTGAAGAAGACATCTGAGGGATGTCGAAAGTTTGCAGGACAAAGTAAGTGTCCTTTAAGTGAATTTAAGCGAACGTTTTGGTGTTCTTTTTATGACAACGAGAACGTCATTCACTTACAGGCAACATTCTAAGAAAGCAGTCACAATCTCTTCAATCTTACATCGGAAACCCCTTCCCAAGACATCTTTCAAAGAAACCGTACAAGAGCAATGGTGTAGTCATGCACGAGCTCACAACAGCAGTGCTCCTGCACTTTTCTTCCTGGGAGAGCGCCGCTCTGTCACTTTTGTTGGGTGGGCTGGCTTCTGTCCCTTATTCTTAACAGAGGCATCCCCGTATTTTTTTCACCACCGCAACCGTAGCATCTGTATTGTTGTTGGAGCCACTGTCAGTATTCAACAATTCATGGTAATATGCCCTACGGAGTTCCTGTCTTGCTGACTGTAATCAATCAGAATTGTGTGGTTGTGCCTAGCAGCCGCTTTTGTCCACGTATCCAACTCCATGTTCCCTACGCTGCTTGACTTGGTTCCACTCTTCAACACCTCACCGTCGCTGCTTCTTACATTATATTAACAATCAATTGCTGCGAAAATCCGGCAAGTCTCTGCATTTGCGTTCGGCCATAGTCAGCCTCTTGTACTTCTGCATACAGGGAAATTAATCTTAGCATGTGCAAAACCACTGAAATGGACTCCTTTGCTTCTTTGTTTTTACAAGCGTTAACAGCCTACAATTCTGAATGTGCTCATGCGAAGTATTACTCTTTGTATAGTCTGGTAGAGAGTTTCTGACTGTTCTGAATGTTGCTCTACCCCCACTCCCCACCAAAAGGTTCTGATTGAGTGCTGCCAGATGTGCACTCGATGTATGGAACGAGACATCAAAAATGCAAATGCAGTTCATCGTATTAATTATGACTGCATTCAAAAAAGAGAAAGTTTTGAGCCTAGTAACAGACTGATATCAAATGCTGCGATTAATTTCCACATTTGTGCAAATAGGATACGCAGACTCAAGCTACTTTTTTACTTCTGGTCGCAAGATGACGACTTCCTTCTTACCCAATCGGATTTTATGTGGAAATTTCCATTTAACACTTTCACGCCTAACCTTTTTATTTTGAACGAGCATTACAACCTGACCGATTTTGGTATTTACCAAAAATATCATTTCAAGCTGTGCAGTGGAGCTCAATAATTTCAAATATAGTCACTTATCTCAGAAAAGCATGCTTTAATTGGTGATGCATTCAGACATTTTTTACACAGATTAGTACTGGCACAGTAAGCAGCGAAACAATGTTGAAAAGAATACAAAAACGCAAAAGTTCAACATTGTTAGCCGCCATTTTTTATTCAGCTAAGCAAGGCACCTATACAACTTCCAACAAACACCATTTCACACAGCTTAGACAAGTCAGTGCTGCCATCTAGTTACTGATATGTTCACTAAAAACGTTACCTAACAACACTGCGTGAAGAGCGATAGATGTACTGGTACGTTGACTTTAGCATGTGCCCACAAACATACAGGACGTACTGGTACGTCCATACGCAGCTGTGCAAAAGTTCAAAGGACGTATTAGTACGTCCATAGGCGTTAAAAGTGTTCACAATTGGCACTCATCCTGGCTAGACGTGGTTTGGTATTACAGTGTATTCATTTTTGGTGCAACGTCTTA
>JAHWFP010221371.1:0-12603 GCA_023313725.1 Lithobius niger
TTTTCGAAGGCGCTAATAAATGCAGCCAAAGAAGGAAGGATATCTGGTAGGACCAGGAGTGTAATAAACCCTACGGACGTGGTATATATCATTAGCTCCTGGTACGACTTATAAAGGCCTACTATCACGCTAGACACATAGAAACTAAACTATGTGCGGTGATATTTTTCAAAAGTTAAACATATTCTTTATTCTCTGGCCTCCCCCCCCCCCACCACCCCACCGAAATGTTCCACTGGCGTGAATAAGTGGGGTGGGGGAGCGAGCGGGGGAGGGGGTGCACATCTTTGGAAAATCTATCTATTCGCTATTATCTGCGAAACTTTTTTTTTTATTAAGCCATACATTACGTAAAGCAAGAAAAATAATCGTACTGTCCAGATAAAGTGGTCACACGTTTTCTAGCAAGCAGAGGTGTAAACTTTGCCCCTACCACGAGAAAATATTTATGTACGCTACTCAACATTTCTAGTTTCAAGGCACGGGGAGGGTGCGGGGTGCATGTACAACTGAAAGTTAAAAGAAATGAGGAATGGAAAACGAATGAATGGTCGTGGAGGGGAGGGGGGGAGAGCAGAAGAGAGATTTTTTTTATCGCAGCTACGGAAAAATGCGGAGGGATGCGTTGATGGCATAGACATTTTTGGGTTAGAGGCAAAACATTCGAACACCGGGGGGGGGGGGCAGCAGCAGCTATGAAATTTGTAACCAAACCTATAAAAATCGGGCTATCAGAGTTATTTGCTGCAAAACGTGAAACGGGAAAATGTCAGTCGTCTCCCTCGGTCACGGGCGGAGGGGGGGGGGCGGGGGAGGGAAATAAAAATCGTTTAATTCCTGGAAAACAATTGTGTTAGTAAAACAGTGTTAATGTTTTACACGATTAAAAAAAAACGTTAGCTTCGCAATGCTTGCACTTATGCAAACAACGCAAACAGGTGAGTATAGTTATGATATGATTACGAATTAACAACTGTATTCAGAAAACATAATAAAGAACATATTGCAATGCAGTTATCAAATCATCACTGAAAAAAACGAAGCATTTTTTAGGCTAGAACAATGAGCAGTTAGGAACCCACAATTCCGATTGTTTCTTTTTATGTTTGTATATAACACAACTGCTAATAAATCCGTACAGCTTGAATTGAATTGTCCAGAGGCATCGAACGATGTTGGCGTACATGTTGAGACAACGCTTCACGCTTACATCTACTGCGCTAGAACCCGCGAGCAGCTGTTTGGTTTAGCCTTATGTCCCCCGGTCCATTTTCACTCCTATTGTCTATTGGATTTCGGTAGCTTAATACACTGGAATAAAATTTTTACGTGCGGAGCGGTCCGGTTAAGTTTCATAATGACTATTCAGTAATTTCTTAGTCCAGTGTTGCATCGATTCATCGGATCGAGAACCGCGGCCATGTTGGATCCACAGATCACAGAACTGCGTGACGTCAATTATTTGTGTGCAAGTCCACTAGTCACGTGCTTCCTTGCAGCGCTTTGATTGGTTGTTCGGGCTATTTTGGCGGGAGTGGTGAATATGTCGCCACACCACGGTCCTAATCTACCCTGCAGTACATCTTCATAAAAGCAATACTATACCGGAAGTCCGTGATGAACCATCTTTTCTAGTCGCTCCATCTTTGGTCGGACCGAGAGGCAAAAACCGGATAATAAATAGGATATCACGTCCCGCTTTCCTCGCGCTGAGATCCAAACAATTCTCAGAACCCGGAAAACGGGTAAACAAGACACACGCTAGTGTGTCGCCCACCAAGATAAAACGATAACATCCAAATAAAATATATATATATGAGCATGGCGACCACAAGACACGTTGTGTCTTTACAGCAAAGGTAGTTTGGCTGTTTTCAGCCATCTGAGGATAAATAACAATGCGACAGAAAAGGCTGAAACTTGTTTGATCGGGAGACTTTCGTCGCCTGACAACATAAAAGTCACTATTAAGGACACAGCTCACCGTTTTCTTGTTGAAAAAACGATGTGAATAACGTTGAAATTTCCCTAATTACTACGAATTTCTAATTACTGGTAACGCTTTTTTGTATCACGAAAATAAATTTTTCCATGCGGTGGATAAAGCTGTTTCTTAGCTCATTTTGCAGGTATTGATCTGGAGATATGCCCTTTTCATATGGCTTCTTCAGATTGGTCAAGTGGTTCAGGGGTTAGGCAGCCCCAAACAACCAAATTGATTGTTTTACACTGTTTTAAACATTGTTTTTATGAAACAATGCCAAACTGAACATTAAACAAATTCGTGCGTTTGCACGGAGATACTGTAGTACTAATAAAAATGCCAATCAAATGAAAAGCGGTGACTGCTATCCTCAAAATCTAACGAAACCAAAAAAAAAAAAGAGAGAAGAAGAAGAAATGGACCAGAAAACTGGGTTGGCGTTTCCATTTCGTAATTACTAAGGAAAAAATGGATTTCATCAATTTTGACCCAAAAAATCTGATATCTACCCCAAAACAAAACTTGTTAAGGATTACCGCCAAGCTTTTCGGCTGTGTGAAGTCGTAATATCAAACGCCAAGCTCTTTCCACCGACTAATACTTCAAACATTAAATGAAATAATTGAAAGTTGCGCAGTAAGCAATTTTCATTTATTTCATTTAACCTTCGAACTATTACTCGGTGGGATTAGCTAGGCGAAAAAGCTTGGCGTTTGATATCACGACTTCCACGGCCGAAAAGCTTGGCGGGAATCCTTAACAAGTTTTGTTTTGGGTTACTACTACTTACTAGCAACGCTTTTTTTCGTATCACGAAAATAAATTCTTCCATGCGGTGAATAAAGCTGGTTTTTAGCTCATTTTACAGGTATTGCTCTGGAGATGTGTCGTTTTCATATGGACCTTTCTAATTGGCCAAGTGGTTCGGGGGTTAGGGCGCTCCAAACGTCCAAATTGATTGTTTTACATTGTTTTAAACATTATTATTATGCCAAACTGAACATGAAATAAATCCGTGCGTTTGCAAGGAGATACTTCAGTACTAATAAGAAATCCTAAGTATTTGAAAAAAGATGACTGCTGTCCTCAAAACCTAACGATGGCCACCAAAAAAAAAAAAGAAGAAATGGACCAGAAAACTAGATTGGTGTTTCCATCTCGTAAGTGCTAAGAAAAAAAATGGATTTCATCAATTTGGACAGAAAATATCTGATATCTACCCCCCAAAAAAACTTGTTAAGGATTCCCGCCAAGCTTTTCGGCCGTAAGAAGTCGTGATATCAAACGCCAAGTTCTTTCGCCAAGCTAATCCCACCGAATAATACTCCAAACGAAATATGAAATGAAATTGCGCAGTATAAGCAATTTTCATATATTTCATTCAACCTTCGAACTATTATTCGGTGGGATTAGCTTGGCGAAAAAGCTTGGCGTTTGATATCACGACTTCACACGGCCGAAAAGCTTGGCGGGAATCCTTAACAAGTTTTGGGGTAGATACCCTATACTGTTCGGCAGTGCTATATCTCTGGCAGTAACAAATACCAAGACAGTAACCGAAATCGGGCAAGCCATAAAAAAGACGTTTTGGGTCGGAAGGGTACGCATTGTCAAGCACCACAGTTCACGGAAAAAAAGGGAACATCAACACTTGAGCCATCAACAAGCATCAATCAAAAGTTAAAATCTACGTATCAGAAGTCGATCGAGTTCCGAAGGCCAACACGAGATCAACAGAGGCTTTCTTACCGCATTGTTACCGGACAACGCTATCTAACACACTTGTACAACGAGTCTATTGTTGCGAGTCGCGTGCAGTCTCAAATTCCTAACAGCCGACTCCAATGTGACTATACAATGGCAGTGGCCAACATAGCCGACAATTTGTTGGATGATTCAGATACAGATGTGTTGCTGTCTCAAATTCCTTTAAATGTGGAAGGTGAATGTGTTTCGTACGCTGCTGATTCGCCAGCAAATTCAGGTAGTATTGATTTCCACCGTTTTTGGAAACCAGTGGAAGATAACCAACTTAAGGGCCGCCGCACACACGGCGGCCAAGCCGAGCGGCCAACGAGAATGCTTACGGTGTATGTAGCAACGCGCACTTGGCCGCAGCTGCCAGCCTGTCGCCGCGTTCACTGGGATCTCGGGCGGCGTGCAGGCGGCCACAGGGCGACCATACTTGCTCCGTATTCATTTTTCATCATGTGATCGAAAATTATCAATGAAAAAAGGACGTGGCCGCGCGGCCCGTCGCCGTGTTTTTTGGCCGCGCGACCTGGCCGCTCAGTGCGCGGCTGGCCTTAGTCGAGTCATTTACGTCGCCCACAGAACACAATACACTATACAATGTCGGTGGCCAACTAGCCGACGATTTGGTTGTAGTGATGCGTTGGAAGAGTTTTTACGCTCAACGGTCGAAATGAATAAAAAAAAAAGCTAGCAATGTGCTTGATGCATTCCCGTCATTACGAGCATCATCTAGCAACACACTTACCACGAAAACGAGCTATTAGAAGTAGATAAAAAGAATATTTCCGACGAAACACCCCTAAATTGTTCGCACAACTTTTTTTTTAAATGGTGAAATTATTTTTGAAGTAGCGTCAGAAGAGGAACTACGTATAGCGTGAATTCAAGACACAATGGTAAACGATTAAAGTTTACTGTAAGCACCAAATAGGTGGATAACAAGAATATGTGTCAGTTAGACTACGGCTTTCGGCAACAATGCCAGTAAGAAAGCCGAAGTCGATCGAGTGTCGAAGGCATGAGATCAACAGCGGTTGTCTTACCGCAATGTTGCCGAAGAACGTTGTCGAACACACTTGTACAACGAGACCATTGTTGCGAGTAACGTGCAGTCTCAAACTCCTGAAAGCCGACCCCATTGTGACTGTACATTGGCGGTGGCCAACATACGGTATCTTCCTAAACAACCAAACAGAGCGAACCAAACGCACCACTGTTGGTGACAGTTTGGCTCATTCCTTGCTAATATCCGTGTTGATGCGGCTTGATTGACGTCAACATCGTCAGCGATGAATCTGTTTCGTCAAAACTGTTTCCTCGCGCATGCTCAAACCTCCACCCCAGCAAACCACCTCCCAGAGATGGTTCGCAATTTGGCATTGCTCTCGCTTGGTCACATCTATTAGCCAATCCTGGTCAAATGCATTAGCCAGGTCTGGTCGCGGTGAAGGTATGACGTATCGAATACTTGCTGAGCTTGTTAAGCTGTATTGTAGTTTAACCGGCTGACGCCGCATCACTGCGCACGCGCGACGTCAAGTTTGGAGCCAAACTGTCTCTAACAGTGGTGCGTTCTGTTCGCTCTATTCGGTGGTTTAGGAAGGTACTGATAGCCAACGATTTGTTTGATGATTCAGATACAGATGTGTTGCTGTCTCAAATTCTTTTAAATAATATAATAATATAATAACGGTTTTCCCCCATTTAGGGGGGGGGGAGGATCCAGAAGGGTTGCGGGGGCATCCTCTGATACTGGTCCCACTAAAGTGCAATGCGGCATCACAAATAAGATCTTTTCAGAAAACTCGAGAGGTCAGTACAATTCAACTCCCGCCGAAAGACACTCAGAAATGGAGCAGAGACTGGAGCCTCGGAGAGGGAATTCCAAGGAGCTACTACCCGACTTGCAAAAAAAAAAATTACGACAGTCGAAGTTGCACTAGGGAACCCTCAGTTTCATAGAGTGGCCCCTAGTAATATCCGTAGTGCAGAAGTCAAAAAAAGGCAATTCCACAGGCAACAGACCATGAAGAACTTTAAATGTCAACATCAGGTCGGCCTTCAGGTGCCTCAACTCAAGTGGTTTGAGGCCAAGTAACCTCAGACGTTGGCCAGGAGAACTGTTGTGCAGGCCACGCAATGAACGCGTAAAATACCGTTGGACAGATTCTAACTTATCAATGTTCTGAAGGAGGTAAGGCGACCACACCGGAATTGTATACTACAGCATTGGTCGCACATATACCTTGAAAGCCCAAACCAACGTATGTCTATTCGAGGACACAAAACACCTCTTAACAATTGCAAGTCTGGCAAAGGCTGAAGTAGTTATCAGCCTACAGTGGATGGATGACTTAAGGTCAAAGTTGAAATTGATGCCTAGATCTTTAATGTATTGCACCGAATTCAGCTTGCAATTTACCAGATAGTACGAATGTGTTAAGTTCTGTCGGCCACCATGAAACGTACAGCATTCTGATGTAGCGAGTGGTAATTGCCAACATTCTGACCACTCAGTCACTGTGCCAAACTGGGAAGAAAGGAATTTGGAGCCAGTTTCATCCAAAACCTCATCACCAATCTTCAGATCATCGGCAAATTTGAATTTTGGTTTGTCAGTTGTTGTATGTGTATTTGTTAAGTTATTTAGAAAAATGACAAAAAGCAAGGGTCCTAGTACGGATCCCTGAGGAACCCAACTGATGGTAGGGAGTGATAACGAGAAAGCTTGCACAACCAGGACCCGCTGCGTTCGCCCAGAAAGGAAATCAGCGATCCAAACCAACAGTGTTCCACAGATTCCAATTTCAGCCAATTTAAATTGCAGTTTGCTGTGTATCACGGATTCAAAAGCCTTCTGGAAGTCGAAGTAGACGAAGTCCGTAGAAATACCCAAATCAAGTGCCGAATTCCATTTATCCAGTGCTAACAATAATTGCATTGTGGTGGAACGCTTTGGCAAAAAGCCAAAGATTGATCAGGATTTAACAGGTCGTTTGCTTCCAAAAACCCAATACATCCTCACGGATAATTGACTCCATGACTTTACAGGCAACCGAGGTGAGAGCTATTGGGCGGTAGTGATTTGGATCCGATGCATTTCCGTTTTTGTAGATAGGCACGATGGTAGCCGTCTTCCATACAGAAGGTAGTTTTCGCTGCTCAAACGAAAGCGAGAAGATGAAAACAAAGGCATTTACTAACTCCTGTTTAACATTTTTAAAAAGAAATGCAGAGTATCCATGTGGGCCCACAGCATGGCTTGGTCGAAGTCGATCCAAAGCAGCTTGCACCCGCGCACCCGAAAAACTGACATCGTCCAGATGTTGACAAGAATAAGGTTGCAGATCAATTGGCACAGTAATGGAGCCATCATCAAGGATGCCATTTGCAGCAAAAATTTCATTTAACAGGTTAGCCTTAGACTCGTGCTCATAAAGATAAGCCCCTCCCTTCAAAAATGGTGGCAACGTACATGCTGATCGAGTATGGCGTCTGTACAGGCGAAACAAGGCAGAGAGGTTTCCCTCAAGTACTACCTTTCTTTCGTAATGGTTTCGCCAATTGTCAACCAACCTCGAATACTCTATCCTACAATTTACGTATGAGGCTTTAAGGGCGGTTGACAAAGGGTCTGCTTTGAGTTTATGCAAAGTGAAAACATCTTTTTAGCCGCTCTACGCAGAAAGACTGGAACCTGCATTTACTTGAAGCTTGGAATGGCACCCTAGTAGTACACAAATCAATATAAAAGTCAAAAAGCCGTGTGAAACCTGCCCAAACTGCATCAATAGAGACACCCAGCAGGGGGAGTAAAAATTTCCAATCCACCGATGCAAGACAGGTACGGAGTAGGGAATAATCAAGTTTACCCCTGGATCTGTTTGGAAGCTTGGTGGCAAATTTCCCGCAGTTAACACTAAACTCGACCATACTATGGTTGCTAGTGCCCAGATTGGTGACCTCGCAGACCCCAAAAATAAGTCGGTGGTCCGCAGAGAAAAGAAGATCCAAAGTTGTGTTGCCTCTAGTGGGAAACTGGACCTGCTGGTGCATTCTGAGTGTAGTAACAGTATCAAGCAGTACACGGTGGTGATTATTTGTTGCAGTAAGAAGGTTCCAGTCAATTGTCGACAAATTTAGATCCCTCAAAAGAACATTCTGGTACTGCGATTTGACCGAGGATACAATGTATGATGCCACCCTGCCAACGAGCTGCCCATCAAAACTGTTGGGTAGGTAGACCAGGATGAAATTCATGCCTACTGAGGGAAGAAGAACCGAGATTCCCTCAACATCCGCACCAACCGAAGACAAGACCATGGGCAAATTTCTCCGGTATACACAAGCCACACCACCTCCCCGAGACCTTCTGTCCAAGCGCAGGATGTCATAGGGAAAAGTGTGTGTTAACTCTGAATCAGTGATGCCGCCAGTCAACCAGGTTTCCACGATAAAAAATATGTCATAGGAACCCTCCTCCAACATTACCTGAAAGAAAGCAAGATTTTTAACTAAGCTACGAGCGTTTAGTGATAAACAACGCAAGCCATAAGAAGAAATAAACCTGCTAGCCCGAGAGCCCGAATGTTGGGGACTAGCCCCCATTAAAAAAGAGGGTTTTCCGACGGCAGTAGGACAGTACTTATCTCGTTTCTCAACACCAATTTTCCCTTCAATGTTAGGTGTAATCCATCACGAGCAGTCAATGTACGATCCTTTGAGATGTGGATGATGAATGTGTTTCGTACGCTGCTGATCAGCCAGCAGCTTCAGGTAGTGTTAAGCTTTGCTTTTTCTTTGGGTTCCGTGGCGTGCAGTCTTCGTGGTAGTAAGACTGCACGGTACAGCGTGCACATCTTCATGGTAGTAAGATTGCACGGCACTCTAGTGCAACAATGATTTCATTGTTGCAACCGTGCATCTTCACGAAATTAAGGCACGGCTACAACAATGGAAGAGTTGTACAAAATAAAAAGGATCTAAATCGGGTTACAACCAGTGGTGCCTGAGGGGGGTGGGGGAGAAATATCGATGCATTTATTATGTAACAACAACACACCACCGGTCACCACAACGCAACATAACCCGTCAACAGTCAACACAACACATAAATCTAGAAATATAAGTATAATAAAAAATAATAATAATTTTATTTCGCATGTAGGGCGAAAGGGACGTGCAAGGGGTCGCCTATCGAACCGCTGACAGCAGACCCAATGAAAAAAAGAAAGAAAAAAGAAGATGGTAGGGAACTGGAAAATTATGGGTTTCAAATAGAATGTTCAGGGCGACGAAGGAACGGACGAATGTTGGAATTGGATAAGCGCTTTTTGAAGGAGAGAAGCGATGGGGCTAAAACAGTTTTGTTGTTGAGAGAGTTCCAGATAGGAACCACTCTAAGAGCAATGGACGACCTCCGGGAATTTAAATGAAAACGGAGAACAAGTTTGTAACAGTTACCACGAGTCCAGGATTTAGGGCTAAAATCAAAAAAGGGAGTTCGAATGGTAACATGGAGTGCATAATGTTTTACGTTAAGATCAGATCGGCCCTCAAGCATGTGCATTCGAGGGTTTCATGTTTTAGAAGATGGAGTCGTTGATTGTAAGGCAAAGAACGCATGCCTGGCAACGATTTAGTGTGTTTCCTTAACAGATTCAATCAGGTTAATGTCAGCAAGGAGATTTGGCGACCAGACTTGACTTGCATACTCAAAGAGAGGTCGGACGAAGACCTTGAAAGCCCACAGACTAGTATTACGATTTCTAGAATTAATGGCTGATTGACGGTTTGCCGCAGCAGCAATGGAAACACAATGCGTAGTAAATTTAAGGTCATGTTGAAACCAGACGCCAAGATCGCGGATGCAATCAACAGTTTCTGTAAGAGATGAGTCATCTAAAAAGTAATGTAGGCGGTTTGGAGTTTTGCCAATGGAAAAAACAGTGGCATTTGTCAAATGAGAGAGGGAGCTGCCATTTAAATGCCCAAGAGAGGACTAAGTTTATACAGGATTTATACATCAGCTGGTGTAATGAATGGGAAGTGAAGTTTGAGGTCATCTGCATATTTTTTTTGGGAAAGAGTTACTTTCATGAATGGTCAGGTCATTAAGAAAAATAATGAATAGGAGTGGCCCCAATACGGAGCCCTGAGGCACACCACTGACTAGGTTTCTAGGTGAGGAAAATTCCCCCTTAACGATGACGAGCTGAGTATGCCCAACCAAGAATGCAGAGATCCAAGACAGCAAACATCCTTAGAAACCAATTGAGTAAAGTTTAGATAATAATTCTGGATGGATGGCAGATTCAAAAGCCTTTTTAAAGTCGAAAAGTATGACGTGAGTGGGAAGGCCGAGATCAAGAACCTCGGACTATTTGTCAACGTCCAAAAGCAGTTGATGTACCGCCGATCGACCAAGCAAAAAGTCGTACTGGTCAGGATGAATGAGGTGCAAAGCATTTATATGAAACATCATAGTGTCCCGAATCAGGGATTCCAGGGTACCACTGTTAGGGATATTGGTCGATAATTTTTGGAATCAGAGGCATTACCCTTTTTAAAAATAGGGACAACAGATGTAGTAGACCAGAGGTGTGGAACAACAACTGTTGAGAATGAAAGTGAAAAAATGATGTGAAGGGCTGGTGCAATTTGGTCGCCAATTTTTTTGGTAAAAGAAAGAAGAAAAACCCGCTGGGTCGACGGAGTGACTGACTTTTAGCCTACGAAGAGCTGCACAGATGTCCGCCAATCGAAAGACAACATCGGTACAGACCGCTACAAGGTGTTGGAAGCAATGGGTGAAGGCGTGGAGCCATCATCCAAAATACCATGACTGGAAAATTAAATGTTGAACGCTTCGGCTTTATCAACGGGAGAAGTGAGTATATTTCCAAGTACCATGAGAGATGGAAGAATACGAGGAGACTTTGATTTAAGGCGATAAAAAACGAAAAAGAGAAGAATGGTTGGCTGTACCAAGGACCTGTTTTTCCTGCTCGATGGCAAGGTTCCTAACATAGCCACAGTAGGATTTTTAAGGGATGAAAATGTCTAGCGGTTGGAATCAGTCCTGTTTACACGCAGACGCTGCCACGCAGCAAGTTTTTTTGTTTGGAGACGAGAAAACTCCTTGGAGTGTACCCCTCGCTGGACCAAACGACGTGAGGACGTGCGTGTGCAAAGATCGTTGCAATTGCGCAGAATAAACCAGAAATGGTTCCAAGCGTGGTTTACATCAGTTAGGTTACTAAGTTCAGAAATCCAATTAACAAGGGTTCTGAGTTTCACGCAACCTGTTGAAGTCGGTTATTTTTGTATGGCGTTCGACCTGGGGAAAGAGACGCCATGGTTTGGTTTGAAAGCGACCATATTGTGGTCACTAGTGCCAAGCGGCTCGACAACATCTACGTCATAAACGACCCTTTCATCATCGGTGAGGTTAACATCAAGGAGAAGGCTTCATGACCAATTGAGCAAAACCACAGTCAGATATCTCATCCAGGAAGGTGTTGTGAATATAATCGGTGGAGGAAAAAGTATTCCAGTTGGCGGTTGGAAGATTAAGGTTACCAAGGACAATATTTGAACAATCCTGGGCCAATTCAGACTTAATGTAAGTAGCAGTCTTGGAAAGCGTAAAAACATCATGACCGTGTGGAATATATGACAGAATGAAGTTTAATTTAGATTTGGGGATCTTCACAGCAAATGATTTAACATCGTCTGCAGAGATGCACAAAAAGAGACAAACATCCTTACGGTAAATTAGAGCAGTTCCACCCGCGTGGGAGCCACGATCCCGGCAGATGATATCAAAGGGACGACCCTTGCGTTTTAAAGCAACTGGAACTGTGTTATTAAGCCAAGTCTCGGTCACAAAAATCAATTCAATTGTGTTTGATGATAAAAGTAAATGAAAAACATGGAGGTTAGCAAGTAAGCTACGAGCATTAAGGCAACAGCAGTTCAGGTTATGCGTAGATCGTTTCGAACGATTCGAACGTTTCAATGGTGGACGGACAAAGAAAGGGCTGCAGCAATGGCGCACAGGCAAAATGGGGTTTGGAGCTAGAGGAATGGGTAAAAAAGACAGATTACAGTTCCCGTTTAAATTTAATAGTTTTCCGAAGGATCACCTATAAACAAGTGTGGATTTCGATCAGCAGCAATATAGAGAATCTCTTCAGAAAGTTTTGTCTCTCCCATACTGATCAGGAAAAAAATATATATATACAGTAAAAAAATATGTTTTAGTTTATAATTTTATGTACGGCAGAGTATTAATTGAAAACGAAACAGAACAGTACATGCTGTTAAAGCACCCGGCTGTTATGACGGGAAATAAATAAAACGTGTGAAAATAACATAGCCGAAAGTTTGTGTGTGTTGGGGGCGTGGGGGGGGGTGATACCCCACCCTCTAGTACAAGTCGAAAATATAGGAGTACCATTGGAGAAGCATTTGATATATGACGGGGGGGGGGGGGGGAAACTTCTCACGGGACCAGGGGGGGTGGATAGGCACCATTGGTTAAAACCTTACGGGAGCATGACTATCCACCACAGAAAGCAGAGTGGAGGTGACGAGAAGGTTATCGGTTGTTGACTTACACACACCAGTCGCCTAGCTGGAAAAATTCTTAATATCTAATTTATGCATTACTGGAATATACTCCAAAAGTTGTTTACTTTCTGGTAAAATGTGATTTTGGACTAGAGGACGCTTCGCTAAAATACAAATACTTTCCAAACTTATCCTTGATCTGCACTGCTTTTCGTGAAAGATGATTTTTGCATTGGCCACATCCAATTTTTGTGTGCCCTGTTGCTATACGATGCAGAACCAAGGAATTT
>JAHWFP010221372.1:567-14813 GCA_023313725.1 Lithobius niger
GGGGGACACGCATGCGAATCAGGGAGGGGGCAAGAGTGTGGGGATTGGGGGTTAAAGTAATTGTGGGGGAGATAGCATATGTGGGAGCCATTCACATGTTCGGTCTTCGGTTGGATAAATTTAAAACCAAAGTCCAAACACCTGGGAGGGAGGGGTGCGCAGCATGCCCTTTAAGGGACTTGCTTGAAAATGTACCGTGGGGCTTGTCAGTGGGTTGCGGGAATTCCAAATTAACCTTAACCGATGGAACAAGGCTGGTAGTCGTGGTTCAGTTTTGGTGTTAGTTTAATGTTAAATATGAGCGATCGTGTGCTCAGGCTCGCCTGAAGTTCAAGGGCGACACTAACCTTGGCTTAGGGCCTTAAATGGAATGTCTACGGCATTAGGCTTACTTGGGAAAATTTGGATTAGTTAGTTTCGGGCTTTTTCATACGTTGACTGCTAAACTAAGTAGCTACGGAGTTGCAGTGCTGAACTATAGTTTGTTCCACATTATGTTTTCAGAAAACTGACTGGATGACGACTTGTTTCCTTGCACTAAGAGTGCAAAAACATGAGGAAATCATGCTTGTAGACTCTCCACAGTTACTGCTAGAGTTTACGAATGGGATGTTTACGGATTTTTGTGAACTCGTAGTGGAAGAAAACGTGGCGTCATACAGTCAGTTTTCTGAAAACATAATGTGGAACAAAGTATAGCAACAGGGTTGGGTCTGGTTTGAATTTAAGTTCGGGGATTGGGGAAATAGGGAACAAGTCTAATTATAGGGCTGAAATTACCTTTGGATGCGGGGAGTTGGAAAGTTGGTGGCGGAATGAAATTTTAGGTTAATACCTAATTGTTGGGAGCACCCGGTGGAAGACCAAGCGAGCTCGAGCCGTGATGTCATTATGTACAGACAAATCATAGTTATGCATTGTTACAACAATTGATCAAATAGGATTATTTCAACTAACAATGAGTATTAATTTTGGAGGACAATGGCACATTACAATCTGGCGTCATGTGGACTTCGGGCTTGGCAGATTTCACAAATGACGTCATCAGCGTAACCTTGCTGGGGTGGTACAATTCCAACGTTGAAATCCGGAATTAAACTCGCAACATAATCCCCCGGCCGAAAAAAGAAATTTCGATGGTTCCACCCATCGAGTTGTTGTAAATTCGACATGAAAAGAAACATACATCAATTATAAGACTCGACACCAAGAACAATTTTAAGGATAGAACTGAATAAGAGCTGTACTGGAGCAAAAATGAAAAATATAACCGAGTATTATAGGTTATGTTATAAAGGACACCTAATGAACAATAACAATGTTGGTGTGAATTCATAAATAATCTCACATAGTATATTACGTTAATATAATTAGAAACCCAGCAATTTGCGCTAGTAAATTTTCTGTGACGTTGCGTTGCGACCATTGAGGCTGTAAGAGTTACTAACTGCCGAATTTTACTATCGTATTAATCGGAACACAAAATGCAGTCGTAATTAACTAACTAACAAACACGGACGAAATACTATAGCGCTCTGTCACACCTTCGTAGCAGCCATTCACCTCTGATATCGCTACTTTTTACAGTGAAAGTTTCAAGTGATAGGTCCCTTTACCCTTGTGGTATTTTTTTTTTGTCGCGATAGTTAATTCGCAGCTGATTTAATTATTTTCAACATTGTTTGTCTACTCGTGAAAAAACGGGAAAAGAAAAAAAAACACTCGCCAATGACGAAACAAAATATTATTTTAACTTAAATGTTACGTATGGCATGCACTGTTTTTGTGGTAAAGACTTAATGGCGCGTCGACAGCTTGGTCATTAGCGTTCGTGGTAAAGCAGCCGGGTATAAGGGCGCGCTCGCCTTTACATTTTCGCAGCTAGAATTTAATCCCGACAAACAAAGGTGGCGTTGCCATAGTAACAACGCTTCGTGGATTAGCCAAATTCGACATCGTTTGTGTAATACTTGCGGTCTTATAATCCGTGACAATAAGATAAAGAATTCCTCCTGACAAACAATTTTCTCATTAGCTTCTGAACTCAAATTACTGACTGTTTTCTTTGCGAGCCGGCAGAGCTAAACCCACCGCCATGTTAGAAAATCAGATGATTTCTAGCTTGGAGCAGCGAGAATGCAAATGCGAGTTGTTGGCGTAAACGTGCCCAAACTAAGCCTTTCTCGAGTGCCAGAAAACTTCCGAAAAGTACGACACTACTGCAGAAACAGTTTAGCCAACGCAATAGCAATTGAACAACCGTTACACCGATCCAGCTTTTGAAAAAGAACCGAAAACGGCATTCAGGATCGGATTAAGTAGTAATGCCAGGAGCGAATAAATACCACGTTGGAATATTGTAGATCTGGCTTTGTAGTCGACCGTTTCCACAAGGCCGTATGGGAGAGAAGCAGGAGGTTGAAGCTCCTGGTTCCAGGCCAGTTGATTTAACATCACCAAAATCTTACTTTACCAAAGCAGCACCAACATTCGTCTTGTATTCTCGCAGCTAGAAGCTAGAAACTATCTGGAATGCCAACATGGCGGCGATTTTAGCTCCGCCAGCTCGCAACGAAACGAGTCAATAATTGAGTTTAGAAGTGAGTGGGAGAATTGTTTCGTCAGGAGATATTCTGACGAAACTGTCACGAATTAATTATAAGACATCAAGCATTTGCTTAAACGATGCGGATTTAGCTAATCAAGGAAGTGTTGTTGCCATGGCGATGACACCTTTGCCGTCGCGATTAAATTTCATTTGGTAGATTGCAAAGGCGAGTCGTTGCGTAAATGAGCCCTAAGAGACTTGAACTTCCTGGCACGTGCTAGAGTCGGGAGACGAGATTCGCAATTTCTACTCCAGTCGGCCTTGGCTCGAGAAACAAAAATGTCTTCCTCGTTCAAGTACGTTTTAAAGGCTTGTTCTTGCGAACTGACGCATGTTTCAACTGTACGCAGAACAAAGGTTATTTTTTACGCGTATTTGTTAGGTGAAAACCTACATAGCACAATTTTTACGTAAGTCCTTTCCGCAACCTTTCATTACTACCGTGGAAAGAATGAACATTCTCGCCCTCTTTCATTACTGCAGTGCAAAGAATGAACAAGATCATTCTTTTTCATAATTTTACTGCGTTTGGATTGGTTGTCGTAATTAAAGCGCATGTCCAAACGCAGTGTCGTAATTGGCTCTATCATGCAACATTAGTACAACCAATGATACCAAACCAGTGATAAAACCATGTATTTAGCTGAGGCAACAACAAAAGAAATAATACAAATTATAAAGGAATTGAAAAATACAAAAGCAACAGGCGTAGATGGACCCCATACAGATGTTCTTAAACGATCTGAAAACAATACAGCAATATTTATATGCAAATTAATTAATAAAATGATTGAGAAGGAAATATGGCCTGATGAAATAAAGATGCAAGTATTACGACCAATTTATAAAAAAAGGAGACAAAAAAGATAAAAATAACTATAGACCAATATCACTACTATCAATAATAGATAAAATAATTTAAGATTTGTCTCTAATAAAATTAACCAGTTCTTAGAAAAATATACATTACTAAATAAAATTCAATGCGGATGTATTAAGAAAAAGAGTACAACAGATCTACTAATAGAAGTCAACGAGATGATAACAAAAGCATTAGACGAAAAAAGTATGTGGGAGCAGTTTTCATCGACCTGCAAAAAGCTTTTGATACTTTTGACAGAACATTCTACTGAAAAAATTCAAACATATGGGACTACGAGGTAAGATATTTAATATCATAAAGAGCTATCTTACGAAAAGAAAAGTAATGGTAAAAATTAATGATGGCTATAGCGATGAAAAAGAAGTTAAGTTTGGAGTGCCACAAGGCTCGGTATTGGGACCCCTTTTATTTCTTACATACGTGAAAGATATAGACAATTATGTTAAAAAAAACAATATATATATGTTTGCTGACGATACAGTATTAATATCAATAAATTCTAACTCTAACAGCATGATTGAAAATCTACAAAAGAGATTTCGATATGGTGAATGAATGGCTTATTGAGAATGAATTATACATAAGTGAAGAAAAAAACAGTACAACTAAACATCACTGTTCCAAAAATGCAGAATGCAAATGAAATTAAACTAATTTCACACAAAGAACAATGCGAGTTAATGACAAACGAAATCAATCCACAAAACTGTAAAAAGACATGTGCAGAATTAAATATTAAAAATACGACAAAATATTGAGGATTAGCAGTAGATTCAAGATGGGATTTTAAACAACACGTAACTATATTGATAAATAAACTTAGAAAAATGATACCAAAATTATGCAATAAAATATATACTAAGCAGTAAGAACAAAAAGATTCTGTATGCGAAGCTGGGATAAGTAGCATATTAAGGTATGGCATAGAAATTTATGGATTTGCGACAGAATATGTCAGACAAAGACTACAAAGAGTACAGAATAAACTAATAAAGGTACTTTTTGGCAACGAAGGAGAAAAAAACAAATGACATATACATTAAGAATAAAATATTATAAATAAAAGAGCTACGAGATTATGTAATAATAGTAAAAAAATATTATATAAACATGCACAAAAACTATGATGGAACTAAAAGAAAACGTTTAAGAGCAACGTCACAAAAATACCAGCTACCACATTGGAATAATTCTTATGGAACAAAAAATAAAATCTACTATATACCAAACATATTTAATAAATTAGAAAAACATATGCTACTTTTCCAAAGTAAGAAAGAGCTGAGGAAAGCATTACTAGATGAGATGATAAAACATTATGAAACTGAGTAATTTTTTTAAACTGACATAACTGATTGAGAATTATAAAATATGACTGAAGTATGTGAATATGGCAAGTAAATAAAAAATATAAAACCTAAGTACTAAAATTAAACAGTGTGAAATGAAATCTGTAAAGAAATGATCATGATATCTGTTATTTATATATTTGTTAAACTGTAACATGTGTATTTATTGTAATGCAGCCCAAACAAGTTTTTTACTAAAAACTTTGATTCATTGTTCGCAATAAAGATTATTATTATTATTATTAGTATTATTATTATTATTATTATTATTTATTATACAAACACCAAATATGGAATTACAGTGTACGGAACAACGACTAACAGTATAATGGCACAACTTGAGAAAGTTACAAACAAGGCAATTAAAGCATTATTTAAAGACAATAAACTAACACATAGTAAAGACATATACAAAAAGTTTAAAATATTGAATTTACAGCAAACATTAACTTGGAATATAATAAAAAAGAATTATTTTAAGAACATACATAAAGTTAAGACTAAAAGAACTGTAAGAGGCAATAATAAATGGCTAATAGAACCAAAGTGGAATAATTCGTATGGGAGACGTGAAATGAAATACCAAATACCTTATCAATTTAATAAACTACCATATCAAATTTAAGTTTACTAAATTAGTGTACTAAATTTAATATATGAAATATGGAATTTAATAGGAATATATGTAAAAATGTTTGACGCATGATTATAATTTAACATATACAAATAACAAAATGTATTACTTGCTTGCACATACAAGTTCTTTGGAATTTCGTGCCTGTACCAACAACAACTTATACAATAAAGCATATTATTATAATTAATATTATTATTTACATAGAAAGTGAAATTTGGCCAAAAAACATGAAAAAGCAGGTGTTAAGACCCATTTTTAAAAAAGGAAATAAGCAGGTTTGCGCTAACTATAGGCCAATCTCTCTGCTGCCTGTTTTAAACAAGATTGTTGAAAAATTTTTTGCTAGTAGAATTTTAGGTTTCTTTGACAGATTTAGCGTCCTACATACGCAGCAATTCGGCTTTCAGAAACATAAGGGCACTGATGATGCCCTGATACACATCAATGATAAGGTAAGCCGTGCACTAAATGAAGGTAAACATGTTGGTGCAATATTCATAGATCTTAAAAAGGCATTTGACACCTTAGATAAAGATATTTTGATTGAAAAACTCTACAAATACGGCATTAGAGGTAAATGCCTAAATATCTTAATGAACTATCTAACAAACAGAACCTTCTGTGTTAAAATCGAGAGCAACTTGAGTCAGTGGAAAGATGTGGATTATGGGGTTCCACAAGGTTCCGTACTGGGCCCCTTACTATTTTTGGTTTACGTTAATGATATTGTGAGTAATGATTTCAAAACTATTTTAACAATGTATGCAGATGATATTTGTATGATCTCAATCAATTATAAACAAGATACCACGCTACGTAATCTGCAAACAGATTTTAATCAAATAATTAATTATTTCAAAATAAATGAACTTTATATCAACCCAGAAAAAACCTACTTTATGCATTTTACAACTTCACACATGTGCAGAGAAAAATTAATTGTTTATTTACATGCAAATGATTGCAATAATATGAACTGCTCCTGCACCAAAATTAAACAAGTGGACAAAACTACTTACCTAGGGCTCGAAATTGACGAAAACTGGAAACATTACAACCATGTTGAAAACTTGATTAACAAAATTAGACAAGTAATACCCCTACTCTACAAAATTAGAAGTTATATTGATAGAAAAGTGAAAAAAGCACTCTATGAAGCCTGGATCCTTTCTAAAGTTAGGTACGCTTGTATTGTCATAGGATCTACCTCGGATAACTTATTAAACAGACTTCAAAAAACATTAAATAAAGCAGCAAAAGCACTTTTTAACAATACAGCTGACAAAACAACGTCGGAAATTTTTAAAGAAAACCAAATATTTACTTTTAAACAATTATTCACCTACAGTGTCATCACAAAGTTTTACCATAGCAATAGCAATAAAATACCTGTTAATAGACCACAAAGGATTAATAATGCTTGGCTCCAGACACCAGTATGGAGAAACTCTTATGGAAAGAGAGGAATGAGTTTTGTTATTCCTAAGATTTTTAATGACATTCCACTTATCCACAGAAACATCACTAGTACATACTTAATGAGAAAACAGATAAAAAGCTGGATATTTTGCGGAAGATAGTCCTTATTCTTGGCAATGTGTATTAACATAAAATTAACAAACATGTAAATAAATTTAAGTAATTAGAATTTATCTTTTTTGTTTTTGTTCTTGTTTTTGTCTGTTCCCTTCAGTGCACATACGGGCATTTATTGCTTCGTGCTCCTTCTGTATACTATACTGAATAAATTATTATTATTATTATTATTATTATTATTATTATTATTCGAATGATGTCTTGGGAAATTGCAAGCCCGAAAATTTTATGCTCGCGACTTTGACCACGTCCTTCAACGAGTTGGTCACCATACAGACTAATTTGCTTTCGTTTAAAACCCTATTTTAAGAGTGGCTGAAGGGGTAGCCTACTAGGAAACCTCCTCCTCCCACCGCCTTTCCGTGCATAATGGGATCGGCCCCGTTGTTACCGTGCATCCATCCATCCATCCCACCTTACCAACTCATTATTGTCACGCTCACGAAGATTGATGCTCTTGTTGCTAAGATACCGCCGCGATGCAGTTATTCAACGGCAAAGTGGCCAAGCAAACGAAAAATGTAAAAAGTGTAGCAGCAGCGAAGAAGGTCTGACATTGCGTGATATACTGGTTTTTAAGCCAGGGGGAGAAGATTTCCGCCATTATGTGGTGCTATTATCAAAATAGGATTCTACTTTCCACCTTGTTCTTTCCTTTCTCCTCTCGTGCTTAAACCTGTGGTGATGTGGGATAACGTTAATACAGCGTTAACCGTTTTTTTTCCCGTTTGTTCGCATTTTAATTAACCCCTGAGGACGCTTTCTTCATTTTTCTTCTATTACCACACATCTGCGCTAATCCGGTGGTAACAGACCACCTGAACTCTACTGCTAAGCGAAGGGGGATATAGTGCGTCAAAAGACGTTAACACTGAAAACTTCCGTAAACGCACCGAACATCTCATCAAAGCTGTTCCCATGAACACGCCATAACCGGTTGTGTGGTAGCGCGCATAAATCGAACGCACAAGCAAATTTCGCATAAACGAGCGCACAAACCGTAAATCGAGCGCTCATGTACAGTTCCGGTAAAAAAAGAAGAAAAAACCGCCCTTTTTCGTTATATCGAGGGTCGTAATAACAACCATGGAGAAAATCAGTTACCTCGAAAACTACTGGACGAATTTTCATGAAACAAAGACTGAAATGCTTATTCGATTGTCTACTGTATTTCTACGCTTATTAAATATTACGTTAACTGACTGAAACTAATTGGCCGAGCGAGAAATACTAATGATATCTGATATCTTGAAAACTGGTGGATGGATTTTCATGAAACAAAGACTGAATTGCGTATTATATTTTGTTGCTTAACATTGCACGTCATACGTATACAAATATAGCGTACCTCATAACAATTAATCCGGTGTTGGTTTTATTTAATTATTAGCAGTAGTTTATGAGATATATCATTAGTTATCAACTCGTGCTGCTCGCTCGGCTAATTATATTTGGCTACTTACCATTACATGTAATACACATAGAAATATAGCTTATATCATAATAACACAACCCAGTTTCTGTTTCATTCAATTCAGCCCCGTAGTTTTCGCGATATCAACATTTTCGTTCAGAGTCACGTACATTAATCCTCCACTCTTCCGTATAACGAAAAAGGGCTTTTTTTTTTTTTACCGGAACTGTACCTCTGGCAGTGCGAAATCACACCTTGAATATTCTCGAATACGCTATCGAATTTTGGCGACCCTACTTCAAAAAAAAATATATATATCTCAAAGCTCTCAAAGCACGACGCCAGAAGGAGAGAGGGGACAATTTTGCTAGGTAAATCCCATCGGAAATTCCTAGGTTCTTTCACATGCCACAATCGACATGAGCACGAGACATCACGGGGCCCTCCTCCTTCCGAAAAGGCCAGGGGTGGCTTAGGCCGGACTCGAATCCGGGACCTCTATATCACACAAGTCGGTCATGCTAACCGTCAGGCCACCTTGGCCCCATCAAAAATCTCGAGTGGGTCCAGCGTCGCTTTTTCAAGAGCTTGTGGTTTACCGTATTCAACAACATTACTGCGAAGGACTCATTCGACTTCAAACCCCCCTCCATTTTCTGGTGGCGAGTCACACTGAAGGCCTCATATCTTTATACACAAAATTTTACAGCAAGATTGTCGAGGTCATTCCCGTCGTAATTCCTTTCATTTCCGAATTTATTCAGCCACAAGAGGTCATCCTCTTAAAGCGCAAACTATTCTTTTTTCCGCACCCTGGAAAGGGCAAGACATTCTTTTTTTGCTCGACTTATCCCGTTTTGGAACTGCCTTCCCGGGCAAGGGCGCCCCTACATTGGTCCTATTTGGGGCTCCGGCCCCCCCCCCCCCCCGGTTGGTGGCCCTTTCTACCCAAAAAAATATTAAGAAAAAATGCTGCGAGCGTAAAATGTTGAAATGTAAAGCTTTCCTTTCCAACATGGCAAGGAATGGAGTGGAGACTTCTTCCCAGTGCCCGTGTCACGCAAATTCGTGTCACTGATTGACCTTTTTGCCCTTTTTTTTGATTAATCATTTTGCCCTTTCCGAGTTTTCGAGCCCACCCCTTCTTGTCGTTCTGAGGACCGGCGCCCTTGTAAAATCCCGGGTCTGTAGTTTTGCCTCCTTCATCAAGGAGCTTCCAAACTAAAATCGATGAACGCTACGCAAATCACTTTGATGTAATTTCTTTCTTTTTTGCGTAAACATTTTACTATTTGCAGTCCTTAAACTACTGTTCTCTTTGCGATGGTTTACCGCCATTGTACCATTTTTTATTTGCTTTTTTTTGCATGTACTTTTTGATTTTCATGTTCTTTGATTTGTCTTTACTGTCTTAGACCTGCAAGTGTTTATTATGTTCTGTACTAGCAGGACCCGTGCATGCTGCACGGTGGATCGAGTCTCCCGGTCTTAGCCTCCCCCGGTGTTTGGTCTTGTTAGGAAAGTAGATCGCGTATGCAATATTTCATTCATTAGTAGACTGATCCTTCAGTTTTACTCGCCACTCCTCTTCCCCCCCCCCCCCCCCCCTCTGCAAGTTAATCTCAGTGGTTGTGTTCCGGTCATAGCCTCTCCCGTTGTTTGGTCTTCTTAGGAAAGTCAATCGCATTTGCAATATTTCATTAGTATACACCCACACCCAGAAAAAACGCTGATTTGTGTTTTGCTGAGTTCAAAATAACCATATCACTGAAAAAGTTAGCCTTCAGTACGTAAGCCAGACCCCTGCTGCAAGGTAATCTCCGCGATTGTTTCATTCAACGATTGACGTAGGCACCACACACCACCAAATTGTTGCAAGTGATTTTCCTTCATTTGCTCACGCATGCAGAGATTGTTGCCGCCCACTTTAAAACAATTCAACTTCGCTCTCCAAGTCTTTATCTACGAAATAAATGCTCCTTTCCATCGTATCAGGCATGGGCCTCGAAATTTGCAACATGTCGTCGTTTTGTTTGAAGTTGTCCGCTTTTAGTTGATACACGGATTCGTTTTTTTTAGCTCAACAACGAAAGTCCAATAGTCAAAACTATAGCTCGCCAACAATACCACATTCATGCGACCAGACTCAGTTTGCAAGGTAGCAATGAATCGTGACTGTAGTCAAGTTTAAAGCAATTGTTGCACGTGTTTTTACGGTAATTGATTTTCACTCTCCTTACTTTTGCCGGAATGAGTATTATATTAGATTTTTTAATCGGATGTCTTATTTTTTATTTATTTTTTTTGCAGTTCACGATGTATTAAGATTTTGTTCTGCATTTACTATTGTTATTTCCTGCTTTTTTTTCCTTTGCAACAATTTTTCTGTTGTAACATGCCTGTCAATGGACATATTAAAATAAAGTTAAAGTTAAACTGTGGGGTGCTACTTTTGCCTGAAAATGATTAACATCCTCAAGCCTCCACCCAGTGGCGTAACAAAGTGTCTCTGGGCCCATAGGCAAAGGGTCGGACCCTCCCCCATTTATCCCCCCCCCCCCCATCTTTGACCTTTTCGACTGTCTTGGTCATGATACACATACTGTATATTGTTTGGTTTACGTTACCCGAACAACCAACAACTTTTCAGCCCAAAAAAATTACTTCGAATGCAAACAAGCAATAATGTTTGAGAAAATTTATGAAAAAAACATGTCTGTGTGGTATTTTTTAGCCTACTTAACTGTCGAATTATTATAAGCTTTGCTTGGTAGCAGCTGCATTATTACACTTGTTAAATGGCACCTTCTACTTGCTTATAACATATCGCACTTAAGGCGATACTTTCTTCATGCTTTTCTCAATGCAAAAATTTCAGTGACGTTGTCCATGTCCACATTTCGACGCATGGCGGGCCCTCCGAGTTGCAGGGGCCCATAAGCAATGCTTACCTAGCCTACCTGTACGTTACGCCACTGCTTCCACCTATCATAACTGTCTTTCTTGTCTCTGTAATTTTAGCTTAATGTTTTTTTTACGTTTTGCATTTCTATTGTAGATCTATTCCGGATGATATCTCGGCTCGCCGCTTCCCGGATTTACCGCTCGTCTTACTAGACTAGACTTCCTTCTCCTTCAAAACTGTCCAGTAAGCCTCAAAATTGATCGATTCATCTATACGAGCATACGAGCCAGGACTGCCGTCCAGGGTAGCGTGAGAGGCTACCATGCTCCTTCAGCGGCTATGGGAACTATTCTGGCCAATTCTGGACAATCTTTCGGCCCCTATATAAGATGATCGGAGGTTTCCCGGGTCGAATCCCCGGGTTGGTGCCTCCCTTTACGAGATATTTCTTCTTCTCTAAAAGTATGGTAATGTTCAAAATTGAGCCGGTTCAGCCATACAAGCATTAAGTTGCTTCAGCTGACTTAAGGCTCAAAGAAATTAATTAAAAAAAAAAAGAAAGAAAAGTTTGCTTCAAATGACTTCAGGCTCAAACAAATAAAATAAAATGAGAAAAGTTATATCCAATGTCACGCCACGGAGACGTATAGCTAGCTAGCGGAAATTTCATTCGTAACCCAGCATCAGCTTTACAGACTCGAATGGCTGCTGCAAATGCGTCTGTAAAGCGTAAATGCTGCAAATATGTCGTTACGGCTCGTGTCTCCTCGTGCAGCTGGGATTTGTGGCTTAAGAACGGAAGCGGTTAAGCCTAATCTCGAATTCATTCCGGTTGGAAACCAGGTTTGGTACGAAATTTGAGCCGTGGGCTGAGCCTAATAGCTTTGGCGGTTTAGTGGCTAATGAACTAGTTTCCAACGGCTGAATCGTCAACCCATCGTGGTTGCTGCAGCGTGTATTCCAAGTCTAAAAAGGGTGGTGGATAATGCCCCCCCCCCTTCCCTAACATTTATCGTGCCCACTCATTTGCCCCCTATAGAAATTTAAAAGCGTCAAATTCAGAAATTCACAAATGGTGAAACGAGCCAGGACGTTGGTGGGTCGTCTTCCCGTTTTGCTGAAGATTTGTCCCGCTTCGCCGAAATTAAGCACCGATTAATATTCTGCGAAAGTGGAATTCCGTTTCGCCGAATACCGTTTTGCCGAATCAAAACATTCTATAAAAACTTAACATTACAGAAGTTAAAGAAGCATTCCTAATTGGAAGTAATTCGTGAGATATAGTTGTTGAGTCTGATGTTATATGTTTAGCCACAGCGAGCACGGCAGCGCGAGCGAGGCACCTTATTTGGGAAAAAAAAATGATTCGGCTAACGGGATTTGTTGAAACGGGAATTCTAGTTTCGCCGAGAATTACACACTGATCAAAATTCGGCGTAAGGGGATTCAAAGAAAAGGGTTTCTACGACACGGCTCTACCGTGGGGGGGGGCGGGGGGCCCCCCGGGGCCGCAGACAGCTAAATTAGAAAATTAGATAATTATTAGACCCAACAATTTTTTCTAAATTTTATTTGACTTTGTTTCCGAAACTATTGTGTATGCTGCAACAGATGCAAGATCTTAATAATCTCTGGTTATGAATGGTTAGCATTTTATTCGACATGTCGACCTGGTAAGGTGGTTGTTGAGTGTGTGAGTTTGTTTTTATTTTTTTATTTTTAACCTTTGAAAATGGAGCCAACCACTGTATTACTCCGAAATATTAGGTACCAGTGTTTTAAACGTTTTATGCGTCGAGCTTGAGTGTCTTTTTTTTTTTAACAAGAGAAATACAAGCCAGTTTTTGAGTTTGTCATCTTTTTTCTCACCTGTAGGTGGGTGTTGGGGGAGCGGTTATTCCTGACCTGTTTTGACAGTTTTGGCGAGAATGGGGATTTTCGAAAATGTGCATTTATATAATTTTTGGTAGGGGGACGGGGCATAAAAATGAGTTGCCTCTCCAGAGAAAATGTCAAGCTATACTGCCCTGGTTAGAGGCATTTCTCCCGGCAAATAATTTAACTAACATTTAACTTAGAAGTAAAAAAAAAAAATACGCCGTTAAAGTTTCAAGGTTTGTTATTTATGCAAGAAAGAATCCATTTCACTAAAATTAGCCTGTAAAGGAAAAACAAACTAAAAAAAAACTATAGCAACCTTCAACGTAGGTGGTTCATGGTTTCAAACAGCCTGTAAATGTCTGAATCAAATGCTCTTGAGAACCAGTTACTAAAAATAGGGGTGGCAGTTGGGAGTCAAGGAGAGAGGGGGGGGGGGGAGGCGAGAGGTGGAGGGGAGTTGAAATCTGTGCGGAATAATCGTTGTTCTTCTCTTATTAGATTTGTCTGATTTGTTTTATTCGACTTAAGCACCAATGCGGTTGCCCTCCCAAGTGACCCCATCCAAGTCTGCCCAGCCATATCTTTAATGACTTAAGAAAGCATTAAGCACGGCTTGATGAAGAAGCTTTAAGGGCAAATAGTGAGGAACCCAACACTGAGAGATACGGGTACAGAGTGACAACCCTTCAGGGTTGTCACTCTGTAAGCACGGCTTGATGAAGAAGCCTTAAGGGCAAATAATGAGGAACCCAACACTGAGAGCTCTGTAAGCACGGCTTGATGAAGAAGCCTTAAGGGCAAATAATGAGGAACCCAACACTGAGAGATACGGGTACAGAGTGACAACCCTTCAGGGTTGTCACTCTGTAAGCACGGCTTGATGAAGAAGCCTTAAGGGCAAATAATGAGGAACCCAACACTGAGAGCTCTGTAAGCACGGCTTGATGAAGAAGCCTTAAGGGCAAATAATGAG
>JAHWFP010221377.1:0-17796 GCA_023313725.1 Lithobius niger
TATTTATTTAGTTATTTCTTGCAATGCATACATAAAATAAACTGACATGGGGGATACGTCCATTCGCATAACTGGAAAAATTTAAGTACAGACTTTGAGGTAGTTTAAGTTTCTGCCTGGACAGTAAGGTTTAAATAATTGTCAGTATAGCCAGTTCATCAACACAAGAATTATTTTGCCTGAAATGACTTAAGGCTCTGTATAAGGCTCATAGTCTTGCTGTGACTTGGAATGAGATTTTACGTCGGATATGATGGGAATTAAATTAAACAGCAGTTACACTAGAACATTCACTGTACCATGTATGTTCATATCCACATTTAATGCTTATATTCATTACAATTTTCATTTACAATCGCCTATTGTGATTTCTTAATTTTTATTTTGTTTGTATTAAATAGCGACTTCCTAAGGAAATTTTTTCATTTACGTGACTGTGACTCAATTCTGATATGAACTAACTGAATAGCATTTTTGGCATATAGGTTGTCATCGTGGTGAGTAACCTAACTGCCCGTAAAATGCTACCAAGCCTCCTTCAGCAACTTTGGGATTTATTCTGGCCTGTTCTGACATTATCTCAGCATTCTGTGCTGATCAGATGTTTTTCGAATCGAATCCCTGTGTTTGTCCTCCTACTAGAGGACTTCTGTGTCCTTCTAAAAAAAAACTTTTACCAGTGTTTGCAATCTGGCTGGTTCAAAATTGGTGTAAAATTGTCATTATAGCCAGTGTAGTCATTGATTTGCTCAAGATGACTTCAGGATTAAAAGAAAAAAGAAAAAATATGGTAATATATTCCAGCCAGCCTCTGCTTGAAAAACAAATTAATTGGCTTGCTCTAAACGAACCTTACAAGCAAGCATCTTCAGAGAGATGCTTGTGAGGTGCCTTTAGAGCCAGCAATATTTAATTTTTTTCAAATAGGGGTTAACTGTATTTTATTCTCTGCTGACTCTTCAAAAGCATGAATATCTCTTGGTATGTATGCTTGTGAAGTACATTTAAAGACAGCAATATGTATTTTTCAAGCTGTGTTTGGCTGTATTATAAATAATAAATAAAATAAGCAGATTTACCACAACCTCTAAAGGGAGTGGACGGACACTGAAGGCCTTCGGGCCGCTAACACCAAGCCGGGGTGTGGAGGACAAAGGCACATCTGGCAATCGTTATGGAGGAAGGTGTTGTGTTATGATTGGGAAGAGCTCACAGTAAAGTATGTGTTAGTAAAAAAAAACAGCTATCTAACAATATAATACATGTCATACAAAGACCGTACGAACGTCCTTACGTCTTAAACCACGTGAAAAATTTGGTCTCAGAGGTAAGGTGTAGTCTAACAAACAAATACAACCTTCCAAATCGTAATCCCAAACCTCCCCCTTGGTAAAAAAAAATTATTTTGGCTTAATATGTAAAATTTCTTGCCTCTTCAAGAATTCAGTATTTACTGACATGCAGTTTTAAACTGTGTGTAATTTATGGATTGGGAATTAGTTGTATAAATTAATAGAAAAGGCAATTCCTTTTTGTGTGTGCCCTATTTTTTCTCTTCAGTTCCATTGTTTTTCTTAATAATTTAGCATTTCTTTTTTAAAATTCGTTTGTTCACAGATTGCCGCTTCAGCTGTGATAAATGTCCGAAAACATTTGCGTCAAGTGTGGCTTTACGAAATCATTGCTACGAACACACAGAGCGCTATAAATGCCCTTCCTGTGGTAAATGTCTACGATCTTATGCAAGTCTACATCTTCATATGGAAAGCCACGTTCCCAAAGAAAAACGGCAAATGTATCAATGTGATATCTGCCTAAGATATTTTATATGCGAGTCGAGCATTTTAAGACATAAACGATTTATACATCGAGTTAGTTGTTAACAAAATTCAATATGTATTTTCGAATGCATTTGTAGCAATCTTAAGTTGTTTTTTTTTATGACTTGATTGTATTTCACTGGGAAATTCAAAGAATTAAACAGCGATTTTAACACAACTTTAAGACTTGATGACATATTTGATGACTGTATTGTTAGATTCTGTACTTTGTAGCTGATAAATATGTTTTTCTCATTTGAAAAAGAATTGAAAGATCAAGACAATTCAGATACTCTTAAGTAGAATAAATACAACCAACATCATTGGATACAGCATTTTATACAGTTTAAAAAAAAACATTTCATACTTTCCATACTTGGTACCATTTTTTTTTTGTTTTAGCTACCACTCTCAAGTAAATGCGAGAACCAAGTTAATTTGTGTACATATTTTGAAAATTATATTCCCCAAATAGCATTCGATCACAAAAGTAAAAAAAAATACGGTCTGAAAAGTAACGTGCTTTTTAAACAACTGTTTGGTTTACACCAATTGACAATGGTTGTATTAGTGGCCAGATTGGCATCGGAAATAAAAATATCTGAATTTATTCTTAATGTTCTATCTAAATTGTATGCAACCGGATTTATATTTAAATGTCCTATTATTGTAATATACAAGTTTAAATCACCTTATTTGCGTTTTAAATTTGTCCCTTAATTTCCCCTTATTATTTCTTTGAAAAGAAGTGGAAAGTAAAATAAAACTAAAACTGTGATATATTTGTGCATGTTTGCTAGCATGTAGCTTACTGGGATTTGTATAATTCAGCCAAGTGATTTTAATTTTGTTTTGCATTTAAATTTAAATGTTTAAAAAAATTTCCCATTCGTGTTCCCACCAAGATGGACGAAGTGTTAGGCCGCTAAAAATTAATTGAGTGGTACTGAAAAAATTGACGCGTTCTGGTGGTGTTTTTTTTTTTTTACGTTTTATTCGTGATTTTTTTGATGCAGGCGATGGCCTTTTCTGTTTTTACCAAACAAAACAAGATCAGTAGCTTACATTTTGTCGTGGAGTACAATATCTGTGTTTTAATTCCAGGACGAGCGTGCAAAAGTTGCACAGTTGATCAAAGTCATTCTTTAGATCCAAGTTTTTAGTTGTGGCATGCCTCTGAACGATCCTTAGATGCATTTCGAGGCGCTAATGTAAATGGAGCAAAGAGCTGACGTGCTCATCGGCTCCAGAAAATGTTTGATGAAAGTGCTGATGCGTGATCGGAATTTTTTTTTAAATTTCGATAATTTCATAAAAAAAACGTTTCATGCCCTCAGAAAAAAATCTGCATACCCTCCCGAGATCCATTTAATTAATTTTTACCGGCCATATGATGTATAGAGCAGTGACATTTGCCGCCATATTGGCACCAGTATGGGTTGGTTTTGGAGGACATAACTACAAGGTGCACTACTTAAAAATGGAGGTAAAAACAACGGAAGAGCAGATTTCTTAGGCTTAAAATAACGTTGTTTTCTCCAAAAAACAAAATCGCGCGTTTTAGGTCTAAGAAATCACTCTTCACAGCATCGGCTTCAGTATGACGCCCTTCTGTTTCTTTCTGGAGTGCCCCTTGCAGCTAACCGATTAAGGCTCCAGCATAGCGTTATAAACAATAATACTACGTCGTGTCAGTGCCCTATATGAGGTATATATATATATGTTTTGCAAGCCAACAGTTGTTTGTATTTGTACAGTTCGTATTCCATTCAACACGCTCAAATATCAGAATGGCAAATTAACTAACCCTTCAGAATAAGCCGTTACTATCAATAGCCTCTGTTCTTATTTACAGCAATCATTACGAAAATACAGCCATCATTATCGGCATCAATGCTACTGGTGAATTAGCATTTGCATGTGGTTCTGCATGCATGCATCAGTGTGTGTGGTTGTACATCCATAACTGCATGTAGTGCTGTATTCATAACTGCGTGTGGTTTTGTGTGCATAATTGCATGCGGTTCTGCGTGTCTAACTATAACGGTTTTGTAAACCTCCTACCTCCGTACCTCCCAATCGGCCCCCCCCCCCCAAAAAAAAATGCTCCTAACTGCCAACTAACGTTTCTTCTTGACAAAACTATCAACAACAGACATCAGGTAAGGCGATGGCATCTTTTTGTTTGTGCAATTCTTCTGTAAGCCTTACAGCTGGCACCCTTTCAGGACGGAAACCCAGGTTTGCATCAGTATGTATACATTTATTCACATGTCTATTCTTTGAAGTTATTATTACAGGCCTATTTGATACGGAATATGCAGAATGTTGCCAGGAGTCCTGGATGCTATCCACGTACTCGTGAAATAGATGAGGCGCTTCAGCCTGCTGTAGCTTTATTTATTTTTTGCCATTTTTTTACTTTCGCTTATCTTCTTCTGCTTCACTTTGGTGAAGTCGACGTACTTTAGTTTAAATTATGTTTCGCTTCTTCCACATCATTTTGGCGAAATTTATTCATCAGCTGCTTTAGTTTAGACTGTGTTTCATTAAATAAACGTCCTCCTAAGCCCTACATTTTGCCTAAAATTTATTCTGCATGTGGCTCTTTAGCGTTTCGTAGGTCTTCTGTTATTATTGTGTTATCACCCTTTTCATCCCTTCTACTTTTTTTGTGACAAATAGCTACAGGTCATTTGTGTGTGGCTCTTCAGGTGTCTACTGTATTGAGGCTAAAATACAGTGCACACCACACCATCTATAGTGGCTACAGTTGTCAAAGTCGGGGTACAAATAACCAGTGTGTTGACCTGTCCTTCCTGTCATATCCTTCCTTCTTGGGAATAACTTAAAGGGCAATTACATCCATTTTGACATGCATGTTTGACTTTTGGATCAATTACACAATAACTAAACACAAGAATTGCGGTAAGAATACGTTACTTACGTCCGATATAACAATTTAATTACTGAATCACCAAAACACGACACGGAGATCGCCATTGCTTTGCTGGAACGCTCAGAAATTAATGCAGACAGATGTCACTTTTCGATTTCGACTCGCAGCCGATTGAGATAGCTGTATTGACTGTGAGGAGCTCAAGCGTCTGACGGCGTTAGCTGGCCGGCAGTGTAGTGGCTTACCTACTGTAAACTAATAACTATTTTTTTTTAAAGTTTGGATTGTATTCGACCTCGAAATGTGTAAAGACCCATCCCACCAAGCGATGATAAACAATGTACACAAAAGAAATGAGACACAACACGAAACCACTGACCACAGACTGTTATGCTGTCATTATTAATTTTAATCATAACTAACAACACTAATGTTACATAATATTGCTTTCGTTTCTTAGCTTGTCATTGCATATCATTGTTCAACTGCCAATAGATAACCTGCCATTCTTGACTATCCCGTATAATTTAGTATTCCTAAAGTTTAGATGCTTACGGTTCATGTTGGCTTCCCAGTGTCATGTATGGCCATCATGACGGTGTGTTATAGTCACACACCACCACAGGTAAAGTTCGGGAGAGAGAGAGAGACCAGACTGAAAATCTCGTGGTTTAAGCTAAAACCATGATTTACCCTCGGAATTCCTCCAACTCCTACAGCAATGCTGTCATCTGGACTATCTTGTTGGGCCAAGCTAATCTTCGCCAACAATGCTGTGTGTTCACCGCAAAAATTATAAAAAAAAAATTATTACAAGAATCGTAAACTTCATATTAAAAAATATGTGGTATCAAAGGGGAAAAAACTGGTTTCCTACGCATTGCCCACACATACAGTATGTCATACCACATATTTTTTTCTCCACCACTCTTTCTAACATTTAATAACTGATTACTGTGTCACCCTGTCTCGGCGCAGCATGACGGTAATCCCTCAGGCCAGGGCTGACCAAGGCTTTTTCCCTGCAAGATCGTTGGTCCCGGGTGTAAATGGCTGCATCAGGATTTGTAATCTAGATGTAGCAATCTGATACTACTACGGCTGCCACTGGATTTGAAATCTAGATGTAGCACTCTGATACTGCTTCGGCTGCCACAGGATTTGAAATCTAGATGTAGCACTCTGATACTGCTTCGGCTGCCACAGGATTTGAAATCTAAATGTAGCATTCTGAAACTGCTACGGCTACCTCAGATTTGAAATCTAGATGTAACAGCCTGATACTGCTGACCACGAAAGTCCCAGAACCCCACAACTGCGTTAAACCAGGACTAAACCCCAACAATGATCTTATCATGGGATTGAACCTTGACTTCTGAATACTTCATTGTAAGAAAACTGTAAATAATCCTGTAAGTGCAGTTGTGGCTCATCAAATATAGGCTAGTTGAAGGTTTAGTGCTTTGTTAGGTTGGTACCCTGGTTGCCATCCCCCATTCCTGTTCCAATTATCAATTCGACTGGTTGTAAGTTCATCTTTCAGCTTCTATTAATTTAAACATTTTCCATAAATTAGCCTAGTCTAGATTTATGAATTTTTAGTAATGGCAACATTGTGTAGGACACGTTTAACGGTTTAATTTCTGGTGCTTGTCACCGGTGTAGTGGGTAGGCAAACCCTGAATTGTACCGAGCCATGGAACTATAAATCTGAATCATAACGCCGAACATACCTCATTTATTTCAATAAAACATTAGACCGCTGAACTGCCCAAGCTTGCATCGTCATGTTAGCATTGCTACCATGGTCGATATGCTACTAATATTAGACAAAGAGTGCAGCATAAGTTTGGACATACTAGAAATAGAAGTAATAACAGTTGCAAACTGCAGTTTTCATGTTAACTATTGTGTGTGAGGTCTTAGGGTTAATTAACACTGCTGTAGATTATCAAATTCAAAAGTTTGATCCAGTGCATTGGATTGAGAAATGCACGATCTGCCTAAGAAACGTCCCCCCCCTCCCCTCGGACTTAATTTCTTTTATAACGTCCTAAATACCTAAATCCAGGTTTGGTCCCTCTATTTGGTGAGATGGGTAAAATAACTATGAAACTACAACAGTCTTATCAGTATTATCACCAACAGTTTGTTTCCAACATCACACCATTACAGTCAGAATTCTATCGACGATTCTATTTTTCTACGATAATAAAGTGTTATCACGTCTGATACACTAGGTAAGGGAATTAGTACAAGCCTTGATAACTAAACTTATGCTTTGTAAGTGGATATTATTTAGAAAAATGCAGTGGCAAGGGAAAATTGCTTTAAGACTCGTTGTAGGTGGTACAAATTATTTTACAGGTGAGAAACAAATGCATTAAAAGTTGCCACCTACTAAAATTTTAATTTTCGACATATAATATGAGGGTCTTGGTCATAATAAACTTCCTAAGATGTAAGAGGAGCAATAGCAGCTTACTGCAGCAGCCACGGCCATGCAAGTAGTAAGCTACCGTTGCTCTTTCTTAAAGCGTAGGAATTTTATGATGACGACAGACCCGCAAATTATGGGTTGAAAATTAAAATTTTAGGAGAATTATACAGGGTGGGGCAGAAAGGAAGGGCCACCTTTGGCAATCAAAGATGGCTAATGTTAGGGTAATGAAACTTGGCATGGTATGTAGGCGAACGGGGGGCCAACTAACCGTGATTCGATTACTGACCTTGACGCATATTTTCAAGGTCATCGTGATGCAAACTTTTTAACTATGCTTCGTAGAACCCCAGTGTAAATTAGAAACTTGTAAACAGTGCCAAGGCATGGCCAATGCAAAAAACGGAACGAAATTCGGTACGTTAGTTTAGGAGTTACGGAAATTACAAGCAACATTGTGTTGTGCTGGCCGAGTGGCTTTCCTTCCAAACAGTTCTGTCAGGGTCTTACGCACCTCGCATTGTATTGGTACGTAATAGTGTTGTCAGCATACGCAAATTGGCATAATTCATTAACCGTGACCAGGTCTGAAACAAAATCAGAAATGTTAACCTGACGGAGGAACAACCTTAGTTTCATTTTCTAAACGACCACGGTGACTAAACTAAGCCAACTAGCATAAGATGCTGTAGTTGTCAGTTGTTGTTTGTTTCCATTCGTTTACTTTGAAGACCACTGGACTTTATTTTACACTCACTGTTTGGCAGGAAAGCCACTCGGTCAACACAGCAGATTGATTTTTGCAATTTCCGTAACTTTTAAACTAGCGTAACGAATATCGTTCCGTTTTTTGCAATGACCATGCTTTGCCAATGCCTACAAGTTTCTAATCTACACTGGGGTTCTACGAAGCATGGTTAAAAGGTTAGCATCACGATGACCTTGAAAATATGCGTCAAGTTCAGTGATCGACACATGGTTAGTTACCCCCCACCCCACCCCATTCGCCTACATACCATGCTAAGTTTCATTATCCTAACATTAACCATCTTTGATTGCCAAGGGTGTTCCGTCCTTTCTGCCCCACCCTGTATGTTTTTGAGGGGATTTGCCGGTTAGGGTGACAGTTTTACTGCATTCATGGGTATTGTGCCCAACTTCATGCATACCCTGCCTTTAAAATAAAACCGTTATCAACATTTAAATTAATATCTGCAAGTTTAAAAAGTACTCTAAGCCCCATCCCCCTCCAAAATAAGTCACAGAGGAGAAAGCTATTAATTTGTGTTTAAAAGTTCTTGCATGTGTAAAAATATGGATGAAATCATCTTGAAAGATGGTCATTACTGTATGGGACCATTTACGAAACTAATCACGATGTAAATTTGTGTTCCTGGCTAGCTTTTACTTGGTTAATACTAAATACTCTATATGTCCCTCGTGGTTAGCTGAGGATGTGGATCTCGAGTTGCCTCGCCAGATACCTAGTAACGGCAGTAATGATACGGACAGCGATCCTTTCCTCGTCGCTCGAGACACGAAGAATAATGACTCGACATGACGGCGACAATTTATGAGAACAAGAAAATTCCCATAGCAGTAAAAAATGGCAGATTGATTTCTGAATTGACAGCATTGCATGGTTTGTTTTCGATTCGACAACTCAATAATGGGCGCCATGTTCAGTTTTTAATTTTCACTGCGATGTGTTGTTTTGTACTGTCTATTGATCGTCACTAGATGTTGTCTTAAGAGAGTGTATGCAAATTTTGGAATTTACGAGAAATGGTGGCAAGGCTGTAGCAAGTTTAAAATTGTTGTTGTACTTTGTTGTTTTCCTTGTTGTTAGTAAAAACTGGAAGTTTATGCAAATATGAAACCCCTAACAAGCTACAGTTTTCAGGGGCTCAGAAAGCATTGTTGCATATGTGCCCTAAAGGCAGTTCTATACTGCACGTTGATTACTGATGCGTATTCCCAATTGAGAGCAGTTTTGTACTAATTTTGATTTTCAAGACGCAAGTACTGCCGGTTGGATAAAACATTTTTGTGCAAAATCCTGTCATATTAGTTCCTTACTTAAAGTTAATGGCACGGAGTTTTTATTGTAAGAAAATCAATCTACACAATAAAAACTGTTAGCAGAACTGTACCAGCAATTTCTCTTTTCTAGTAACGTAATCGACGTTTAATTGTTGTGTCATTTTTTGATGTTATATGGAACGATCAATTCTTGATTGCTCCAATACAAAAACAAAAAAGCCACGAAACTTGGATGAGGGTAGGGAATTAACTAGCCAAGAGGGGAGGTGAACTGCAGGGACCTTAGGGGTGGGGATTTAAAAAATCAGCAATGGAGGGACCTCGATAGCAAATGCTTTCAAGGCCACTCCATTGCAGATATCTCAATAAGCATCGCATACCATGGGAACAAATTAGAAACTTGCATTAACACAGATTCACTACTAGAGCCAGCAATGTGAATCACCACTAACCTGAACGTTTTGCATAAATTAGGGTTATTTTTATGTTTTCACTATTTTCACTAATGCTGATTCGTTCCTCATTTCAGTAATAGCTGGTCGTTATGCTTGCGCCACATGCCCGAAAACATTTGCCAGCATAAAGGGATTTCGCAACCACAAAACCGAACACACTCAGCGTTACAAATGTTCCGTTTGTGGCAAATGTGAAAAAGGCCGAGCGACACTCGATGTCCACATGGAGTCCCATCTACCTTATGAAGAACGTGTTCGACGTGCTTGCGATTTGTGTGAGGGAATCTTCATCTCCGAAGCAAGTTTGTCTTCCCACAAACGCCGTCAACATGGAATTCTCAAGAAGCCACACTAAAAATTGGAAATGTTGGAGTTTTGTAATGTGGGATTTTTACCATCATCAAGAATAAAAGTTGATATTTTTCCTTCTTTAAGCTGTTATTTAATATAATTAACAACCATAGGTTACTTAATGTCAACCTTTTCTCCACCTGTCACAACCTATAGTGTCTTTTTAAAAAAAGGCATATCTTTTTTTGCAAACTTGGCTGCTTGTCTGCACTTAGTATGAAGTACTGGAAATCTTCGTTATTATGGAGTACTTGATTCTACTTTAGAAAGCATTTTAGGGGGGGGGGGAGATGAGGCTTAATGGCGCGTCGACAGCTTGGTCATTAGCGCCAACCTCAGTCACAGTGCAGTGGTCCGGGTTGCCACTGCACCACACATTACAGAGATATTATTCAAACCCCTAATCTGGCTAATATCCAAGTTTAGGTAAACAAATGAGCTATTCTTTGTGCACGAAACATTTCTAAAGAACAATATTTTCGCTGCAGATAAACTGAAATATTAACATGATGACTGAACAAAAAACAGCTTTGCCGTTTAGAAAAAAGGAGTAGAGCTCATATGCCCATACTCACAGCTGTCAAGGAACACGAATAAAAACGGATTAGAGTTCACTCGAACGCAACGAACTATAATTTGAACTCCAATTCCAGGCAACAAGGATACATTTTACTCAATGGTTATGTCAGAAAGTGAACACTGTTTGTATTTGAAATGTTTAATGTTTGTGCATGTGCATGCACTTAATTTGTGTATTATACTGGCTTTTTCCAAATTTGTCTGCGTTTTACATTTTAAGTCTGATTCTTGTGAGTGGCTATATGTGTATTTTGTGTGTAGGCTGGCATGTGACAATCCTTGTTCCCTGGAATTGGAGTTCAAATTATAGTTCATTGCCTTCGAGTGAACTAATCCTTTTTTCTAAACGGCGAAGCCGTTTTTGTTCAGTTAATCTGTTGGCTTTTTTCTCTTAATTTTGCTTCTTTGTGCACGAAACATTTTCTAATGAACAATATTTTCGCTGCAGATAAACCGAAATATTAACATGATTTCACTAGTTGCTAAAATCCAACCAGATTGCAAAATTATCTTCTAACCAGATCTTTAACTGTTGCTCTGAGAAGTGATAGAACTAAGTATTGGCTCCCACTGCAAATAAAATTCTTAGTTACATTTCTGAGGAGAATTTTGCTAATTTCTACCCACAAAATATAGTCGTAAACCTCGCTTCAGTGTTCGGAAAATCTAATATACCAAATCTCATCCAAGGCATAGACAAACAAAAAGAAATAAGTCAACCTCAAACCACAAAGTCTGTAACAAATGCCACAACTAGAGGATTTTAGTTTTATAGAATAATAGTCACGTGACAATGATTTGTAGCTTCATTTATTTTGCTTCTTCCGAAATACTAACACTGTTGCTTAATGGATTATTCCTTATCTTTTTGGGGCCTGTCATGTAGACACTCCCTACGAGTGACCGAAATTGGATTGACTGTAGGGTTTCCTGCTGGGTATCTAGAAAACCCGGACCATTTTTAAACTTAAAAAACTGGGGGTTGAGGCTGAATGGCGCATTGACAACAAGGTCATTAGCACCAACCTCAGTCACAGTGCAGTGGTCCGGGTTGCTACTGCGCCGCACATTACAGAGCAGCTAAACAAACCCCAAATCTAAATCTTGTGCTAGACCTGCACTGGGTTTCCAACGCTTCAAGCCAGGAGTTAATTGGATACAATAAATAAACTGCTTTACTAGCACATACTTGAAATTTATAATTGTATTTTTTAAGAAGCTTTGACAAAGATTGAAGTCATCTAACTGGTTGTTTCTGATATTAACGTACCCATCTGATATAGTAATCAGCTATCTCAAATCTGAAAATGTAAATGAAGTGCAATCAGAAATGAAATCTAAACGCAAAATTTCTAATCTGACTGTTTCACATTTTGAAAAATTGTAAAAAATAAAAGCCTTTATTCACGAGTTCGTAGGTCTACAACTATGGCTGTAATGTTTACTTATATATTCCAATGGTTATGTCTTAATTTTGAAATTCGGAAGCCTGTAATTATTCATACAGTTAGCAATACAGAATTATAATACAAGGCATACAATCGATTTAATTTTCGTTGTCAGAAATCAAAATTAGCCATTAATTTCTTTTACATTTAGCATAGGATAGATCGCTACACACAAAAATTAGTCATTATAGTATAGTAATTGTATTTATTAATTCTGCACAAACGTACGCAGTTTCTACATCATCTTTTTTAACCATTAGCTTGTAATTTCCAGTAAACAGAAAACTTGGTTTAACCGGAGTTTGTGATATTTCGTACACCAAAACCGGGGGTTGATGAGGAGTTCCTGGTTAGGAAACCTTAGTCTACTACAATAACTGTTTGCATGATTCGCTTATTAATTCTATAAGTTTTTTTTTATTAATTGTTACTTTCTGTTGACATCAATACTCGTGTACGAAGTTTTTTGCCACCATACTTCATTCTTTTTAGTTAAGCTGTTGGTGGAAGAAAGTAGCATGTGATAACGTAAGTTAGGAATTAAATAAGAAACAGTATATCACGTGGTACAAAAAGATTAGATAGCTCCCCCCCCCCCAAAAAAAAAAAAAAATGTTAAGGATTCTGGCAAGCTTTTTCTAATCCCACCGACATTTAATACAAACATTAAATGAAATAATTCTTAACTGCACAGTAAGCCATTTTCAGATTTTTTCATTTAACCTACGGATTTACTGTAGGCTTAACGTGGGAGAAGAATTTGCGTTTAATAATTATGACGACTTCAAACGACAAAAAGTTTGGCGGGAATCGTTAACAAGTTTTGTTTTAGAGTCCGGCCACTGAAAGAATGACTCGGCGTTCGTCGAATATCGCCCATGTTTGCCAGTACGATATGTGCACCTTGCCGACAGCGAGTTCAATCGAGCTCAACATGGCGACGAATTCGGCTTCGTTAGGGAAGCGCGGTAACACAGTCAAGCTCGGGAGATAGTTTAAAACGTCGTAAAGTATTTCGAATCTAGGGTGAGTGAATGTGGAGAGTTTAGAACAAACACACAATCCGGAATGTGTGCAATGGCTGCTACTGTGTCGTGAGATTTTTCTATACGGCTCCTGCAAGGTGCGTTAAGCCTATAAGCTTTTCCGGGTAAGTTATGTACAGACGTCGGGGAAAAAAACGGCCGCGTCTATCACCCATTTTGCAGCTCATATTTTTCGACACGTCAATAATAAGTTGTAGACATGCATGCAAGCAGTGATTTAGGAGTGGGGACTGCACTCTAGTTTGCCTTTTTTATGGTTGTGATCGGTGTTAGCAGCAATTAAAGTAAGCGGCGGCGCCAAATTGGGACGGCGGTGAGAGGGAAGACGATGCGGTGATTCCTTGTTTCGTTTTAGGGTTCAAAACGTTTGTGCAACACTAAAGGCTTAACGTCTGGATACGAGAAATCTTACGAAATGATCGGGAGTGGACAAAAGACGATGTTGATTTGCAACTACACTTTGTACCGGTTACGTGTGTAAACAAGCGAGCGGTCGCATTGAAATGCATGCTTATCTGACAACTAACACTGTCAATGTATTACTGCAAGGATTTACACACGCTTCAAGGTCACACGTGTGAATTTATTGTAAACTATTTTCCCATCCCCAAACACAGCCGAAATCACGAGACTGCTTCTATCGATTTAAGTCGTAGTCCAACAATTTTTCGTGATAGTTTGCTTTTTTTAGACACGTGGAAATAAATTCGTATTTATTCTTAATTCGTCTTATTTTACTTTATTTGTATGAATTAAATAAATTCTTAAATAAATTAAAAATATTTAATTCAATATTTGTTCAATGTTTGTTTTATTATTTTGTTTGTTTGGCTTTTGGGCAGCTGAATTTGGATGGCTTTCCTGCTTTACTTGTTGTTGCCTAGCAACCACTAGAGGAGGATGAGTGCTACGTTAAGCGCGACGTTTAGGTACGAACCTTCTTTTTAAATCGTTTTTAAAAGTACTTCTACTGGAGCAAACATTTTCTCACTTCACTATGTTATGAGAGGAACCATAAATTATCTTTCTTCATTGCTGAAATTATTTCATGTGTTGTACGTAGCCATAACAATGTCTCGAAGCGAGACCGTGTTACATCATTCCCATTGATTCAAAGCACGGGCGAGCTCGATTCGATCGTATCCGCAGCTGTCTCTAGCGACAGGAACTATCCCTGGACCAAGCTCATAATATAGCGTTGCCAAACCATACGAAGTATACATACAGTATAAATGTGCCTTCGTAACAGGTAATGGATGGCCAAGAGCGCACCTTGCGCGCACCAAAAAACAGGCGAGCGAGGCCACGACTTAAACAATCGATGATAACCTCAAGTCATTCTCTTAGTGGCCCGATTATAGGGAGATACAAAGGCAACTATCTCAACTGCAGTGATTCAAACGTAGGCCATTCCACTTGCAATCTGGGTGTTCTATCGTCTGTACCACTGTTCGTTGGTCCTTTACTTACCTTATGAATTATTATTTATTAAACATAAATTTCTTGTTCGGAGGCAAAGAAGCCAGTGGCTTTCTCTCCGCGTACATATGTTTGTGAATTCAGGTCACCATTCAGACAGGTTGAACAGCTTCTAATCGTAGGTTGGAGCCAATGGGAAGGGGGTATCTCCTCTTCTCGCAGTCGTTGGAATACCCGGCTTGTAAGTGGCATTTCCTGGGATCGACTCCCAAGCATGACGATTTTATTTTCCTTTTTATAATTTTAGCGTATCTTGTATTCTCACTAGACCAGTCTGTAATGCTGACAAAGCACAGAATTTCACATATCAGACAAATTCAGAAACCACTTAGAAAATAACACACATATTCAAGAAGTAAGTTAGTGCTCAGCAACCAACATTTCATTCTTGAAGCCAGTGAAAGTTGAATTTCTTTTAAATGCTTGCACTGCCGAAATTCAAAGTGTCTCAATGTCAGAATATCATTTTTTTTACTATCTCTGTGAAATTGTTGTGAAATTTCTCATTTGTGCTGGATGACTAGTTACCCAATAGAGAGTGATTCAGAATGATTTAATAATGTGAATATTATTAGTCGCACGATCCGAAGACAGATGTGTACTAATTTCATTAGGAAGAAGTTACTGGGAGGCAGGTAGAATAGAAGAGGTTTTCACGTCTTGTCAAATAAGAAATGGCATCAAAACTTAAGATCGCTGTAATGACTCAAACTACTGCGTGAGACTAAACACAAGCTTCCAACGAACAAATACTAAAAGCAAACAAACATAACAATCTGACAGCCAAACCACGCTTAAGTATCATAAAGAAATTGCAGCTTACCATCAATCCTCCAATGGCAGCTTACCGTCAATCCTCCAATGGCAGCTTGCCATCAATCCTCCAATGGCAGCTTACCATCAATTCTCCAATGACAGTTTATCATCAATCCTCCAATGGCAGCTTACTGTCAATCCACCTACAGACATGATGGCAAAAGATAGGGAATCAGCAGTTTCGTTTGTGTCGATACAATGTAAAGAGGGTTACAATGTTTGAGGGATGCTGTTTTGCTGTTCAGCCATAAATTCTTTCAGCCAATGTCCTGCTGCTTATACAGAACCTCATACAATTTTTTTCCTTTATTGCTGTTATTATGAAGTTTTTGGCCACAAGATTATTTCTAATGTAGTCCATTTTTCCACCCTAGGAAACATTGGTATCATTGATGGAAGAGTTGCTTGCCCCCAATGCCCCAAGACTTTTGCCTCTCTTCACGTTCTTCGTAAGCACCAATATGAACACACAGATCTTTACAAATGCAAAATCTGTGGTGTAAGAACTCAGAGCCGCTTTGTGTTGAAAGCTCACATGCAACGCCACGTTCCTCGTAATCAACGACAAGTCCACGTTTGCCACATTTGCAACCGATATTATACAACTGCTGCCAATTTGTCATCTCACATGCGTTACAAGCACCAGCAGTCTCCCTGATCGAATTCCCATGTCATTTGTTTATTTGGTACTCTGAGATTAAATACTTAGCGCTTGATATTCATAAAAATATTCACGTTTGTTGTCGGTAGTTTATTTGTTTATCTGGTTCTCAACAACTTGTTTCTTGATTTTCCTAAATGTATTCATGATTTATTGTCAGCAACTTGGCTATTGATATTCCTAAATATATCCGTATTGTTGTCAGTATTTTATTTGTTTGTTTGGTACGCTACAATTACGAGCATGGCTTTTGAAATTCCTAAATACATTCATTATTTTTATGAATAGTTTCCTACATATTACAAATTTCTTGAAATAGCTGCATAGGAATGTTCTGGAATAAGTGGCTGTTCCGTGGGGCTCCCGAGGTTCAGGGGTCCCTAAGCGCTGGACCAAAAAACCCACATCTTTCCGTCCTACATTGAAGCTACTATAGACAAGGCCAAACAAAGTTGGATCTCATTTCAAAATGCATACAATATGTAACTGCTATATTTAACAATTACAATTATGACTAATCGTACAATGTTGTGCAAATTGTTCGATTTCTGTACAAGTTTAATTACGGATTGGGCATTAGTGTTAAGGAGCATTCTGTAATTGGTGGTTATCTCTTGCGTAAATTGTCTTCTGCTATTGCTGCGGACGTGTTGTTTTCAAAACTTTAAATAATCATTTTACCAGCTATTGCCCGATAAAGATTGGAAACTTTATCGCTTTCTGTTGTTCGCTTGCAGTAAACAAAGGAATGAACAAAGAAATATCTTTTAGCGCAACAGACTGGCCACGCGCCTCCTTAACAGATGGCGTCACAGTAGAATGTAAAGGAAATACCGTGGCGCCATCTAGTGAAAGTAATATCGTTAACCTTTATAGCTTGCTTTCCGGTGCTCGAGGACGTACAAATTTTCACTCAATAATTAAGGAGGCACGTGGCTTGAGCATACGTTTGTGCGTACCTTTGCTTGCTTTGAGCAAGTGGTACAGAGAACTCGATGGCACTGTATGCTGCAGATTGTCATTTGGTGGGAATCGGCCTTTAGGTGGTGCTATGTGTTGAGAGACCTTGGAAATTTTGCAAAATCGTTGCTTACTGTCAAGAGATGGCGTCACCTAACAAGGTTCCCTACTCGTGATTTTAGGTGACGTTTCAGGCGGAAATGAAGTAATTTATTATGGCATCTATCGTTTCACTTAGTAAAAGCGTTCTTCTAAACTCAGTAATTGTCTAGTAAATTAACTGCTAGTCGTACAAAAACAAAAGAATGCTGGCTTGTGTTACAAATTAAATACTTGCAGTTGTAATATGTTATTGCTATTGTAAATGTTCCCTAACTTTTGTATATGTAACATTACTTAAACAGTTATTTTATTTTTAGCAAGAAATTCAAAATGCCAAATTTTCAGCGTTTGGATAGCAACAAAATAGATACACTTTATTTGCATTTTGATGTGCGTAACATTTCTCTCATTGATGCCGTTGGTGTCTTTTTACGATAACGTGCACGACCTAATTTAAACTGGAACGTTTGGTTCAGGGTTATTTTGGATTGTGGTATTGTTTAACTAAAGTTATTTAAACAGAGTATCACCTAATTCCACAGTGATGTGCTTACCCACTCACAGTTTGTATTACTTGTTGATGTATTTTGTTGACTGCATTTTGTCGTCTAAATTTGTGAAAATTATTATTATTAAAATTCAAAAACAGAACACAATGTATCTTGTCAAATTGTCTAATAAAATTATCCCAATCGAC
>JAHWFP010221378.1:0-19325 GCA_023313725.1 Lithobius niger
ATGCACTAAATTGTTTCTTAGTTCCCGTAATTTCATTTAAAATTTGCCACTGTTTACGGCAGTCACCATTTGTTTTACTCATTTTATGTTGGTAATATTTATCCTTTGCTTCATTGATTGCCTTTTTAAGGACGTTCCTTATGAAATGAAAGATAATTCGTTAAAGATAACGCCACTCAAACTTTCACACATCCAACTCGAGTATATTTTTATTTTTGCGTACAAACGCAGACTCATTCAAACTCAAACCCCTCAAAACACACGCCCGCACACGCCTCGCAACGAAACCTGTCATGCACCATCACATCGAAACAGCATTCAAACACACCGCCTTTAGACTTGGGAGTTATTTCCACACGTAGATGTTACCTTACCAGACAATTAGATAGTGATTTCCTTCCACGTATTAGCGTTAAACCCCGCCGCGTATCTTTCTATACACTTTTTTTTTCTTGGTGCTATGTACAACCAGAAGAACTAGTGTTTCGTGTTTCGATAATGACCGGCTCATAGTGGCGGCCACTTTTTAGCGCCATGTTGCTGTGACGTAGTGAGGCGAAGTGGTTGCACGAATGGCTGGCCGTTAGCTCAGTGCCGGAAAGGAGAGGCCAAATTCAAACCAAACCAGACATGAACGGTAGGCCATAAGTTCGACCTAGGCTATTTTTGTGATGTCACTTCCGCCGGTACCGAGGTCTGTAACGTCTTAACGTAACCAGATTCAGTGAGAATGGGCCTGTAGGCGGCAATAGGATGGGCGTGATGCAGGTCACATAATGGTAAGGTGCACCGCGAAGTGTAGGCTTTGGGTTATATCTTGCAATTCATGTAAACAGCCGGTGACGGATTTTCTAGTTAAGAATCCAAATATTTACAAACACCCGGTTCGGCAGCTGGGTAAGAAATAGTTTAGGACTTTGAATTATATTGCCACTTAACATTTAAAGGGATACCCGGCCTGCCTTATAACATTCCGCGTGCCAAATTACAGCTACGCGCAGATCATCATCCGAGCAATTACAGTGCCAAGGTCGGCTGGGGTGGTAGCTGCGTTCCTCGCATAGCTGCTGTCTCGGTTGGCTTTGTGAATAGTACACGAGACAGAACCAAGTCAACGATTGTGTCGTCACAAACCGGAATGATTCTCGTATTTTAAAATCACAATTTATAAATTTCTAGGCTAGTGTCTTATAATTTTGCTTCGGCGATCTATTGGAATAATTAATTTTAATTTTTACCGCATTGGTTTATTAGGTTTTAGATCTCATGGTAATTATTAGAAAATTAGTAGATGTACACACAGAGATGAAACGTCATGATTATTGTACGCATCCAATGCATCATTTAGTGACGGATCGTTAGTAAATAAAGTTCCATTATATACAACAGAAAATCTCCTAGACGCCACATTTTAAAAAGTATTTTTAGCAAGGGAAAGACTGACGGTAAGGAAATAGACCTTCGGGGCCGTACTTGATGTGGAGGATCGAGAAAAATGGCGCTGGGTGGTATATCCCTTTAAGCTACGTAACTACGAGTTTTACCATGCCAAATGCGAATAGTTGCATTAAGGAAAATCGGAAATAAGCCAACAGCACAAATCATACACTAGAAATAACGTTTTTCAGTAAGCCACCTTTATGCACTTACGTTTCGTCGGAGTGGCATGACCCGGATTCGAACCGGCTACCCAGTTCGCCCTCAGATCACTTGCATAGCGCCTTAATCGCTATGACAACATCCTCCACTGGCAAAAGATAACTCACTGAACCCGTTATTAAGGTCACAACCGTGACCAGGGCTCCATTCGACCGAAATCCACTCGGCCATAGACAATGGAGAGGGAAGACAAATCATACAGTTACAAGCCTCAATAAAGGAGAAATAAATAGACATAAATCGCTGGAAATAATATAAGGAAAATTGGAAATAAGCCAATAGCGAAAATCATACAAATTTCCCTTAATATTATTTCCAGCGATTTATGTCTATTTATTTATTAATAGTTGGCTTTTGGCATGGCAAAACTCGTACTTACATTGTTGTTGTGTACTTAACTTGGCTGTTGCAGACATAGGGCCTTAGGGCTTCGGGCAGATGACCAGGAGTGGTTAACGCTCGTTAAACCGTTTGCAACCCGTTGCAACTTGTCTGTGGCCTTGCAGTGCTGGAAACACCGGTTTTCGTCAGATCCCCGAAGTTAAGCAACATTGGGCTGTATTGATACTTGGGTGGGTGACCGCCTGGGAATCTGGCTGTTGCAGACATAGGGCCTTAGGGCTTCGGGCAGATGACCAGGGGTGGTTAACGTTCGTTAAACCCTTTGAACCCTTTGAACTTGAGACGAGTAGACCTGCTTGTTGCCGCAGCAGCTTGTGACACTTGGGACATTGTGGTGATGTGAACAGTGTAGGGTTGGACCAGTTGCGTATATTTATTATGTAGTTTGGCTGTTAAACATGTTGTAATTTTGTGAGGTGGGCGCATAACTTCGGGTTACGGTCGCAATTTATCACATTACATTGTAAAGAGGCACTGATGGTTGGTGTAAGGTTTGGCCCTGGCGAATATCTGCAATCGTTACTAGTGCATTTCTTGCATTCTCTATTTTTCTTTACGTTTTCTTTGTACTTCGACTGATTCAAGTTTTCTCCGTGTTTGTTTTTAAGTTTAGATAGGGCGCATGGCCATAGGCCCTTACGCTCTTTAATAAAATAAAATAAAATCAATACGATTGATTGATTGATTTATTACGGGGCTATAGCCATCATTGACCATCAGCCCCACTACAACAAGACATCACAATGGTACTAAACTAATACACCGAGACGCTAACATCATCATCAATACAATACATTGTTGTAACAATAAGTGTCAGGCTGTTGGAACGAAGGCAAGCTGAGATACTGATCTGGTTGTAAGGTCGATTGTGAGATAATGGCAAGTAGCCATGATATGATGTCACCCACAATTAACTGACGGAAATAATATTAACACTATCTCAGATCTGTCCTTACAACCAGATGCGAGACAATTCCCGTCGGAAATTCCTAGGATTGACACAATCGACATGAGCAAGGAACATCACTGGGCCCTTCTCCTCGCGAAAAAGCCAGAGGTGGCTGAGGTCAGGATCGAACCCCGGAAGTCCTGCACATGAGATGGATGTGCTGATCTTCATCCCACCTGACCCAAGGCCAGCTGAGATAGATCAGCTGCCCTCCTGGCTCCACACCAGACCCCATAAACTTTAGGCTCTTCCGGCATTAGTTAGTGACAAACTAGCCAGGAGTCGCCCTGTACCTTACGGTCCGAGAACCCATAAGAATTTGTATCTGAACAAAATGTAAGCGGAACAATTCGTAGTTTACTCAGCTACCAGTTACATTTTGAACACACGAAGATTAACGATCAAACTGCGAGATCTGGCGCATGCTGAGGGTTTCTGGTGCGTACTGGGTGCACGGATAGCTGCGAGCACTGGGTCGTCAAATTCGATATGCGTCTTGGTCCCAGCTGTACATCTATGGCTTCTTGCAGACCCGGATTCGATCCTGGTGAAGGGAAGTATATATGTACGGGTTTTTCTCAGGTTGTTTCCCGCCCGTTGCAACGAGGGTTCCCTCCGGGAACACTGGTTTCCTCCCTCAATCGGCAAAAAAAAAAAACTGCCCTACAGGTGGTATCTTCCATTTAACATATGCCACTTGGGCTTTCAAAAAGTTCTAATCTTACTGGCCGACTACTTCTATTTCTCCCATGTACACTTTGTTCATATATCAATTTCCCTTGGTTCTCAAGCTGTATGGTACTACATGAATCCTGGCGTGTCTGTCACTAACTAATGCCGGAAGAGCATACTGACGGGCCTGGAGGGGAGCCAGGAACGAAGCTACTATCTCAGCTGGCCTTGCCCCTATGTCATGGCGGGTTCGGCTACGTGTATTTTAAGCGAGGGGTCCGACAACGACTTTCCTGGTGTGTTTGATTTACTAATTTGCCTTTGATTTACTGATTCATCTTTGATTTATAGTGCTTCACGAGTGATCTACATTGATTTACTGATTTACAATGATTTTCTATTACTCGGTGGGATTAGCTTGGCGAAAGAGCTTGGTGTTTGATATCACGACTTCACACGGCCGAAAAGCTTGGCGGAAGTCCTTAACAAGTTTTATTTTGGAGTAGATACTGATTTACACGATTTACAGTGATTTACTCTTGATTTACCAGTGATTTACTGATCTGCTTCTGATTTATTGATTTACAGTGATTTCCTGATTTACTGATTTACACGATTTACAGTGATTTCCTCTTGATTTACTGATTTACCGGTGATTTATACTTGATTTACTGATTTATCAGTGATTTACTGAGTTTCTTCTGATTTACTGATTTACCAATGATTTACCCCCGTAAATCATGCGGTGTCATGATTTACATGCTTGTCGGACCCCTCGATTTTAAGCTAGTAAAATTTTCATTTTAGAAGAATTAGCTGTTGGCGAATTGACTCATATTGGTAGGCTAAATGGGAGAAAAAAATAAATACGGGAGAAATGTTCGCTCCCGTAATTTAGACATTTTGCGAATATATCTGCTGCCATCCACCAGTTTAACGACTATGAATGACTATGAACACTCCTGGTAAGAGACGGGACCAACGGAAAGGTGTTGAAGCGTTTAAAAGTGCTAAAAACAACTCCAGTTCGATCAAAAACGACTCGAAATACGGAAGCCGTACAGTGACATTCAGCATAAGAGCTTTCATTCTGGTGAAATGCCTTTTAAGTGCTAATTGTATAATGCAGCTTATGCACGTACAGAGAGCTTGAAGCAGCGTTGCAGAATTCATTCTGGTGACAGGCCTTGTAAGTGCAAACTATAATAATAATAAATATTTAAAACACCAAGATGATAAGTGTTTTGGGAAATGGGAGGGCAGAAATGCCTGTTGCCGCGGTCCAACATTGAAAAAGTAAAAAAAAAATTGGGAAAAAGAAAATTTTTTCATAATAAAATGTGCCTCTCTTCCGAACCCGTTGGGGGGGGGGGGCAGAAATCCGGTCTCTCAAGGAAGCGCCTCAGGTCAACCTCCTCAAGCCGATGTCGCAATGGCCCACGGACGGGAGCTGATACCACTGATTCAGGTTGAGAGTTCCAGGGTTCGACTACCCTCCCTGCAAAGAAGGAACTGCGAATCTCCAACCGGGCAGGGGGTTTGGTCAGCTTGAAACAGTGGCCACGAGTGCACGTGTTCATTGACAAGTTAAAAAATGGGATGTCAACGTAAAAGAAAAGCACGAACCGTTTTTAAGATCAGGATTAAAAAATCTGCCATCAGGCGACGGAGCTCGAGGGATCAAGTCCGACCTTCCCTAGACGCGAAGCCGGAAAGTGTGAAAGGCCCGACAGGGTTTTGGCAAATCTCCGCTGGACAGATTCCACGTGGTCACTGTCACGAAGGAGGTAAGGGGACCAGACCTGGCAAGCATACTCAAGCAGTAGGCGTTCATACACCTTGAATACCCAAACCTTAATCTTTAGGTCTCCAGTGGTGAACACACGTTTGATGCTGTGTCAGCGATTGTAGGCGCTATTTACAATCCTATCGCAGTGGTCGGATGGTTTAAGATTTTAGATGACAACCAAACTCCGAGAGTTTTTACCGTGGTCTCCTTTGGTAGGGCATGATTATGGCATAATGTATACTGGTGAGAATGGGTTTTATTACCGATATGGAAAGAAACACATTTTTGGCTGGAGATTGGAAGTTGCCGATCATTTGACCGACACTCAACGCAATCAATCTCCCTCTGTAGAAGAGAAACCAGAGGTTTCGTTCAGAACAGCAGTAAAATCAGTAAAGATCATCGGTAAATTTGCTTTTGCTCACAGTTTTTAGAGCTGCAGGAAAGCTCATTACGATCATATAGCATTAGCCAAGTAAAAGCTAGTGAGCGAGAAAATTGTCGTTACGTAAACCCGCCCTAATGCTGCACTAACAGAGAGCTTGAAGCAGCATATTCCAAGAATTTATAGGGTTTGGGAGGAGAATTTGTGACTGAAACGTCTTAGATCCTATTCTATTAGTTCCGTCTGAGTTTATAGAGGGCGCCATGAGTTTTATGTGGGAATTTCTACTCGGTATTCAGCCTAAAATTTAACTAACCTAACGAAACTAGCTTGTATTTAATTATTATTTAGTTTAGCTTAGTTGTAATTATTTAGTTTACTTTAGATTTGGGGTGAAAAATAAGCAAAAATTACCAGATAGAACACGTGGCGACCTCTGAAAACTCGGACTGAACCAAATGGAAAGGATCTAACACGTTGCAACAGGCACTTTTAGAGTTACAAATTCTCCTCCCCAACCCTAAAATTCTTGATATTACTTTATAGAAATTTTGCTTTTGGAAGAACGGTAGAGAGATCAAAACTAATGTTTTAGCATTATTATCGTTTATAGTCTATTCATATTAGTCTATTATAGGCCTTTATTTTAAACTCTCTTAATTACAAATAAAAACAATTAAAATCAGTTGGATACAGCCTTTTATACAATTAAAAAAAATGAGATTTAACAATTTTAGTACCATTTATTGCCACTAGATATCGGTGTTAGCAGTGTGCGTTAACCCAACTGCAGCTTAAAATAATGTGTATTTTTTCAGATGTTATATTTTTGCCTTTTTTGGTCAAAAAGGGACAAAAAGATTGGCCATTTCCAGAAATTGGGTTTCAATAGATCGACTTATCTAAGTTCAATCTGATCTGAGAACATTTATCGTGTATTTAATAAGAATCTTTTGAGTAAATTTGATCCTACGTGGCGCCCCGTCGTTTACCGCTAGCGAGCAACATGATATAGTGTTCTATTGGCTAGCAGGCAACAAGCAATACACTCAATCACTGCAGCAAAGCCTAATCTGCTGCCTTGGGGCTGCGTGTCGACGGAGTTACCACATTTCAAGGATAAAACAGGACGGAAAGTCAATGGCTCAGAAGGGCAGATGCAAATACAGAAAAATACATAAGGAAACCTATTTACGTTGCCCTTTGGACTTAAATGTCAAACTGCCTGAGCGTGGAATCGAACCCACGATCTTTGGAACCAAAGGCCGACGTCCTTCATCGCTATGTCAAGGATAAGTTGTATGACCGGATGATCAAATGAAGGGGGGTGGGAGGGGGGGGGGAGAGGAGTGACTAATTCTGGTTTCGGTGATCCAAATCTTGCTAAATTTTCAGATCTGGCTCTATATGAACGTAAAGTAAGCGAAATACCACTTGTATATTAAGTAAATATTGGGTTTTGATTATTTTGGAATAAAATGTTAACCCAGAGCCGGCCCTAGTGGTAAGCGGACGACGCGGTCACACATGACCCTACGATATGGAGGGTGATGCCCCTAACTCCAGTTCCCCCAACCCAACCACCTGTTAAAAACTATATCATTTTCAAAATCAACACTATCAGAAACACTTCGGAAAAACATTTGTGTTCAGGACTGTTCAGCTTATTTTTAAATTTTATTTTTATAATTGTTAAATACGAAAGACATTATCGTGTTCTGAAACGTTTCGTTGCGCATGCGCAGCATTGGTATGTTGTGATCAAGCTTGACGTGAAACTGAAACTAGTTGCGTCCCGAATTAGCGTAATTGGTCGGTAGGTGATGTTGATTTAGTTGGTAATCTAGTAAAAGACATATATGTATACTACATTTAATTAACCTTGCTGGTACCAAGAATTTATAGGGTTCTTGCTAGTACTTGTTAGAAAAGGTATGGTGGCCCCGACAGGTGCGAATGGTGCTAAACTCAAGTGGGCGGCCGACGATTCTCGTACGACTTTTGATTTCGAATTTAAAAATCCACGTGAAATCTGCAAATCTTGTTGCAAATCTGCAATTATCTAGCGACAAGGGCGAACGGAGGGGAGGGGGAGGGGGACGTTCGACAAACGTTTAAATCTCGTACGACTTCTCATTTCGGATTTGAAATCTGTAAAATCTGTAAATCTTGTTGTAAATTTCCAGAAATTTGCAAATCCGTGAAAAACAATACGTGTGCATGCAAACCAACTACAATTCGTGCTAAGATGCAAATTTAAAAACCTTAGTGCTAATCTACAAATGTGTAAATCCGCAAATCCATGCGAATCAGAAATCCAGGCGAACATACCAAAATATGCGCAAATCTCGGTGCAAATCTGAAAATCTCAGTGCAAATCTGCAGATCTGAAAACCCTGGAAATCATGCAAATCTAGCATATAATATCGCAAATCGGTTGTAAATCTGAATAAATTTGTAATCTGTACAAATCTTCACAAATCTGAAAATCCTATGCAATTTTCAAATCTGGGTTGCTGATTTTTAAAGTTACTGGATTTGCAAATCTCGTACGTCATTTCCGGGACTCCTCGGCTAAAACAGAAAAAGCTTCGCGCTTAAAATTACCTAGCGCAGCTGAAAATCAAAACGGATGCTTTACTTGCTTCAGAACGATTAATTAAATTAACGATTAATAAAAATTGGCAAAGCAGATTAATTGGGTAGAATTTATTTTAGTTAAGTTGCTGTTGATTGATTTGGACGTGATGTTAACTGTTCAGGAATACAGTGGATTTGAGTAGCGCTAAGCAGTGATAGCAGTATATAAACTAGGCTCACCTGGGGTGAGTTCGAAAATTAACCCGGCTGTTTCACGCGTTACGAATGGGTTGCATTCACGTGACAGCAGTAAACTACAAGGTAGTATTATTTGGAGCACGAGGGAATTATTTACGTATTTGCCGTTAAGATACGTTGACGCTTTAATCACCATTTTCTGAACTATGTAGAATTATAATACCAAAACGGAACAAAAACTCATCCACGTGATAGAATGAATTAACGCAAATAAATGCAAAGCCCCCCCCCCCCTTATTTATACATAGTTTCCGATTGGTATATAGTCGATTAGTTTGCGATACTAGTGGTTACGTCCCTTTTCGCCAAATCCCGTTTTGCCAAAAAGAAAGCAGATTAAAAGCTTTTGCTAAAGGGCAAATCCCGTTTCGCCAAATACCGTTCACGGAATTTTAGGCACACGAAATTTAAAACATGACTCCCGTGCGCAATGGTAAGACATTTATAGACAAACACCCGTTTTGCAAATTTTTTTTTTCCGAATAATTTTTTTTCAGATTACGTGCCTCGCTCGTGCTGCTGTGCTCGCTGCGGCCAAACACATAACATCAGAAACCGCAACTAATCACAAATTCCTTCCAATTAGGCATGCATCTTTAACTTTTGCAATACTAAATTTGTGAAGAATATTTTGATTTTCGAAACGGAAAGGGTAACCATTAGGTGTATAACTTAGTATTCTTAAAAGAGAACCTTGGAATTGACCTAGTGACGACCAAGCATACTAAACAATATATAAAGTAAACGTTTTTCCGTCTGTATTGTCAGTTTTCTAAACACAAATAAAGCAATTGGTCTTATTCTACCACTGCTTGTCTCTGTTAAATGTTTGCCTTTTAAATCCCCATTACATAGAAATAAGGTATTGAATTTCGTGTACTTACAATTTTGTCAAATTAGTTTTGGCGAAACAGGATTTGGCAAAACGGGATTTGCCGTTTAGGCAAAATCTTGTAAACTTGCTTTGTTTGGCGAAACGGGATTTAGCTAAACAGGAGTTCACCCCTTACTAGCCCCCAATCCCTCTCCCCCCCCCCCCCCCAGTTAGCCTCACGAACCCACCTCAGCTAGCATGGTTAGTTGGGTCATATGGTTTAGTGCTTAAGGCGTAATTTGAACGCTATGTGTACTGTCAGTCAACAATGTAAGATTAAGCGAGATTAGGGGATTAGGACGCAGTATCTCAAACAGTCTGCGTGATTAGTACATGCAAGAGGATGATTCTTTGCAAACGAGTTACATAGGTCAATTTTTGAAGGCACCCCTATAGGTGATTACGAATTTTTTGTGGGCTTCCGCCGGGTCCTAGTGCAAGATTCCGTCGGGCTCGGTGGAGAAACGTGAAAATCCAATTATGAAGTATGGGATAGCATTTGGGAAAGTTTATAAACTTTACAGTGAGGATATCCAGTTGAGGTCTAAACTAGCCCCGGAGTAACTTAACCCTGGACATAACTAACCCTCGACCTGGGAGTTAGTAGACTGGAGAACAAAGTTGGTGATATCCATGTTGGGGTTTTGTTAGCTCTTTACTCCTTAGACCTCGACCTTCAGGCTAAATTAGCCCTGTTAATGTGTTGTTAAAACTCGGGAATAACGCTAATACTAGATGGATATCGCCGCTTTTTACAGCTCGGGGCTAACTGCTCAGTGCTTAGGCCTCGACCTACAGGCTAAATTACTTAGCCCTCAACTTATTTCGTGATGGATATCACCATTTTCCCCTATTACCGAGTTTTGCCAAAAAGTTAGCGTTAACCCTCAACTGGATATCCCCACCGTAAGTATTAAGTTAGGCCTCGACCTACAGGCTAAATTTATCTTATCCTTCGACTTGTTTCGTGATGGATATCACCATTTCCCCTTATTACCGAGCTTAACCCAAGGATTAAGTTTAAACCTCAACTGGATATCCCCACCGTAAGTATTTCAAATTGTCACGTATAGGCCCAAAATTTACAATCTCAAAATTCGAAAAAAGAATGCTGTTGAAAATGTTGAAAAGTTGCTCCACGGGCTCATAAAATGCTCTAAATTGTTTCAAATGAGCTACCCCGCTGGTGGAGCTTACAGACCTCCCCCGACCGCCTAGCTGGTTATTCGAAGTTTTTTTTAGTAGCACATCACGCCTCACCCCTCCCCCCCCCCACAAGAAATTCCTGCGATACGCCACCGTCGTTGTTAGCAAATGTTAGCAACAACAAAAAAATATACAATTCTCAGCAATTAAACTAAAGATATGTCCATCTAATGCATTTGTCATGTTACATTTTTTTGTCTTGCTTTCAATGAAAATTTCGACACTGACGAGAAAATCAAAATTATAGGCAGAAAAACCGTAACCGCTGCCTCTTTGTGGCTTGCTAACAGTACGCCGGCGCCTTTCCAGATGTTTCTGTATAGATCAGTGGTGAGGTGGGAGTTAGCACCTCATTTGAAAGGAGGCGGCCTCCCCTCGTTTTTGGTAGCCATCAAAGATTCATGGGACGCGAGGGGAAGCGGACGATTGGATTAAGTGAGAGACTTCGATCGAGGCATTATGAAGCCATATCTTAATGTAATCGGTCGGAGGATAATCCGACCAATGGATTCTGACAAGAACGTCTCCCTCCCCCAGCACAAGAGAAAAGCAAGTATATACGCCGCTCGTGCGTTCGCAAACTTTTACCCTCCATTCCCGCGAAGAGTGGGATCGGTCCGAAAATCACTGTCGGCTCACCTAATCAGGTATTGTTTTGGGGGAGGGTAAAGTCGGCTGTGTTTCTATGGCAATTATTTCTGTAACATTTGTAACAGTAGCGGAATACATGACCAAGCTAAATTAGATGTAGCTTATAAAGAAAAGAACGCGTATACGTTAAAGGGATATACCTCCCTGCGCCATTTTTCTCGATCCTCCATATCAAATAGACCCCAAAGGTCTATTTACTTACCGTTAGTCTTTCCCTTGCTAAAAATCCGTTTTAAAATGTGGCGTCTAGGAGATTTTCTGTTGAATATTGGGGAACTTTATTTACGTTCTTCCAGAATGAATATGATCCTTTGCGCGCGTACATTGACCTTGAAGGTTTATCTGTGTGTGCGTAGTACTAATTTTAACCGTTTGCTAGTAATTACTATGAGAACAAAAATCTAAAAAACGAATGCAGTAAAAATTAATATTAATTTTTCCAATAGATCGCCGAAGCAAAATTATAAGGCACTAGTCTAGAAAATTATAAATTGTGATTTTAAAATACAAAAATCATTTCGGTTTTTGACGACACAATCAATGCGTTCACGCTGGCATGTCTATTTCGCGCAATGCCAACTGAGACAGTAGCTGCATTCTTCGCTGCGAGGAACGAAGCTACTGTCTCAGTAGACCGCTCATTTACTGTGGTAAATGCGCGGATGCGATCGGCGCGTGACTGTTATACGGCAAGCGGAAGGTTATAAGGCAGGCCGGACGTTGCAACACGAAAATGCAACACGTTGCAACACGTCGTCGAAAATGTTGCAACAGGTGCTGATTGCTAAATTGGGTGGCTAATTAAGCAATCACAACATTCGTGTCAGCAACAACTTTGTATCGAGCCAACGTAGAAGTGCACCTCATTGTGGAAACAACTGGCCACCGTAACTTGAAATCCTTACGGCAGTACAAGAAAAGTAGCCGTGGTATGCAAGCAAATATCATCGGTATTTTGAACGTCGTAGCAAATGTATCAGGCCGGAGTGTTACTAATGAAAACCCGGTCAAACATTTGGTGTTAAAAAACTGTTCCCATTTTACAATCATTATATGTAATCTTTTGTAAATGTAACGGCATTGTAATGTAGTGCTTTGCTACTTTAAACGAGTTTTGTTGTTGTTAAAATAAGCTGTTTTTCAAACCCCTTTTCCTGCCTTCAGATGAAAGTGCGGGCTTTCCCGGCAACAATGGATTTTTTACATTGTTGCTTATTGTTTCAGCTGAGCTTTCCTTCGCCGAAAAGGCCATTAAGCGACAAGAAATCGACTAAGCAATGGCCAGATTGACCTACGGACTGATTTAAAAAAATATGTACATAAAAAATATGTGGAATTAAACATTTAGTTATGATTATTTCTTTAGAATTTAAACTGGTTGCGTTGTGTTTATTTTCGATGCATGTCTAAAAATGTTGTTCAATATTTGCCTACCCGTCATTTTCGATGCATTGTCTAAAAATGTTGTTCAATATTACCTACCCATTATTCATATCATGTGTTATTCTGTTGTTTTATACGGCACTCACAAGTTCACCATGAACTTCGAGCAGTCGTAATAAACTACTTATTGTTATTCTGCCGGGAAAAAAAATCTGCGTCTCTTTTCACTCAAGGCCAGCTGAACCACAAACTGCGGTTGTATTGCCGATTCCCGTGAAGCAATACCTTCAGCTATACTGTCCATCTCTACCCTATTCTCGCCATGTTGTAAATGGCAACAAAAAAAAATTAATAAAATGACGACTTCCATCGGATTCAACCAAAATTTTACTTACATGGGTGGGAAGACGAGTAGGAAAAGTCGAGAGCTGAGAGTCGGGGGGCGGCTGGGGCGTGCAGACTAGGGGGGCAGTGGTAACAAAACATGGCGGCAGCTGGAGACAGTCCGGCCCCGCCGCCGCTGTACACCCCTAGAGTCGGCCAGGCTGACACAGGATTCTAGGCAGAAAAAAAAAGAGATAACATTAGTGAATACTACATTTTCTCTTTTAACTTGAATTAATCCAATCTAAATTAAAGGGACACCCGGCCTGCCTTTTAACATTCCGCCTGCCTTATAGCAGCCACGCGCTGATCGCCATCCGCGCATATAGCATCGCCAGGGTCAACTGAGACAGTAGCTGCGTTCCTCGCAGCGAAGAACGCAGCTACTGTCTCAACATTGCGCATAATAGACTAACCAGCATGAACACATTAATCGTGTCGTCACAAACCGGAATGATTCTCGTATTTTAACATCACAATTTATAATTTTCTAGGCTAGTGTCTTATAATTTTGCTTCGGCGATCTATTGGAATAATTAATTTAATTTTCACTGCATTAGTCTTTTAGATTTTCGATCTCGTGGTAATTATTAGAAAATTAGTACATGCACACACAGAGATGAAACGTCGTGGTTATTGTAAGCGCGCAAAGGATCATACACTGCGGGACGCAGTAAATATAGTTAATTATTATTCAACAGAAAACTCCTAGACGCCGCATTTTAAAACGGAATTTTACCAAGGGATTGACTAACGGTAAGGAAATACACCTTTGGGGCCATACTTGATGTGGAGGATCGAGAAAAATGGTGCTGAGAGGAATGTCCCTTTAATTTGTGTAGTAGGCCGTACATAAATGGAAAGTCTGCTATTGGTAGACGCAGTTCTAATGAATTCATGCTCAACATTTTTCACCTCATTGCACAGGAATGATCACGAAATCCTGGAATGGATTTTAGTGGATTTCGCTAAATTTTTCAAGCCAAACAATGTCTTCCCAAAAGAATGGTGACCACATTGGCTTGCACATTCAACACAAGGAGCATATATTTACTTAAAGACATAACACGGATTTTAACTTGTAAAATTATTCTTATCCATCCTGTTAATAGTTTTATTTCAACTAGGCTACTTGATTTGTGTTTCTCTCTGCAGTTTTGAGATAACCTGTAGCAGCTGAAAACGACGTTAAAGCGAATATTTCCTTTTTTCCCCCAAGCGTTTTAAGTAATATTTAGTTAGTTTCCATAAGATCTTTGTATATACGCTGCAAACACATTTTCGTAACTTAATCTATACAGTGGTTACAGCTCGTTCGAAATCACTGCGCCGATTTGGATTTGTCACTCGCTAAAACGTTGTAAACAAAAGCCACTATTCCTGGAATCGGGTCGCAAACGTAATCGACGTTAACTCGCTAACACGAATTTTCGATAATTTAATAGGAGTTTTTTTCCCCTCCAATTTGTTTTCGGTAATCAGTTTAAAATTTGACTTAATATCAGGCGGCATCGAGTTTTGATTTGCTGGAGTCCTAGTTCTTTTCTAAGAATACTTTCTCAGCTGCGTGTCGATTCTTGGAATTTTAGGTTCTTTGATTATTTTTTTTTGGTTTTACCGAAACGCCTCCGCATAACACCTCAAAATATCATCAGATTTACTGAATCGATTCGGCTGTTTGTATAGCAGTTCGTACCGTTAACAAATTCTGTACCAGATTCGATAAACATTGACAGTTAAATTACTTAGTTACGCCTACACAAACTTAATTAACTTCTTCACTGCCAGAATGTATACAGCCCTCGTAAACACGTTAAAAACAGTTCCCAGATGGTTCCGGTTCGTGGAATGCTTGTTCCCGGTCAGTGGAGCTAAACTTTGAGCAAAAGTGGGAGTTAACATAGGGGACCGGAAAAAAAATCCCTGGAAAAAAAAAATCCCCGGAAAATAAATCCCGGTAAAATAGTCCCCGGAAAAAAGATCCGCGGAAAAATAATCCCCGGAATAAAAATCGCCTGGAAAAAAAATTCCCAGTAAAATAGTCCCCGGAAAATAAATCCCCAAATTAAAAAAAATCCAAAATTTTTAGTAATTCTACTTATTAAAGAGGTATTCCTACTTGAAAGAATATGGGACTGTTTCTGATATTAACAGGAATATTTGGTAAAATAAGATTTTGGTGATGTTAAATCAACTGGCTTGGAGCCACAGGAACTGAAATTTGTGGTTCTCAGACGGCCTTGTGCAAACGGTGGAATACAAAGCGAAAGTCATAACATGGCTATGCCCAAGTGCTTCAGACGTGTGTGGTATTTAATTCTTCCTGGTGTTAAATACATTGCCGCAGCGAGAGTGGCAGCGCGAGCAATGCAGACACAATTCATAGCCAATCACAGAAGTTATCATATTTATGTATAGTTTCTTTTTGATGTTCCTCGTTTTAACCTTCAGACGTGAGTTAGTTAAATTTTAGAACAAACACAGTTTACACGTACTTCAGCGTTCTCATCAAGACTTGCGCTACTATGTACATTGTACAATACGCACATTCGTTGATGATTTTGATTTTTTTTTATTTCATTTTAATTCTCAGATCTTGTAAAGCATTGTCTTATTGAACCCTCGTGATTTTTTCCGGAAATTTTTTTCCACGGGATTTTTTTTCCAGGGATCTTTATTCCGGGGATTTATTTTCCGGGGGATTGTTTTTTCCGTGGGATCTTTTTTCCGGGGACTATTTTACCGGGATTTTCTTTCCGGGGATTTATTTTTCCAGGGATGTTTTTTCCGGGACTCGTTAACATAGACCGTTGAAATGGACAACCCAACGTATTTCTTACATTCCGACAGGTGGAGTTAGTGCGCCACCTTTCTTTCCTTCCCTCCTAAAGCCCAGATAAAAACGAACGAGCCCAAAATATGGTTGTGAGCCATTTTAAAAGGTCAATAGAAACTTCAAAATTGACAGAAGAGTTATTTTGAATTTTTTTTTTATGATTTTCCATATGTGTGTATCCAGCACAGCTGTGGTATTGTCTATTCCGTGAAAGTCATCAAATTAAAACAACATTGAAAGTAGACAATCAGCATATTTTCCTCTTTTTTAATAACCGAAATATGCCCGTGTACGATTCCAAAAAGTGAATCGACCCTCGAGTTTTATGGATACAAAGCATAAAAAGTTAATTTTTTTTTTACCATTTACGTTAATTTAATAAAAAAATACTAATAAAAAATTCTTCCAGTAATCTTTAAGGAAAAGATCCTAGTAAGTGCATTTTCTCTAGTTTTTGTGACAATTCGGTGTTTTGTTTGAATTAAAATGTTAATTGGAACGGTAGTTATCACTGATTTCCCTATAGGCATAATTTGCATAATTGATGCTTAAAGAGCCGGTCTGTATGGCTCAAATTGAAAAAGTTTCCTATAAAAAATATTTGTAATAATGACTGGCATAATAGCACCAAATTGCGTAATCTTCAGTATAAAATTTTTTTTAATGTTGAATTGCCCCTTTGCCACCTTAAGGCATAAAAGCTTACTTTTTGCAAGGGGGGGGGGGGGGGTGGGGTGGTCAGAATTATTCCTATGGAATAATTAAAAAAATAAACATAGCGTTTCGCATCTACACTGTGTGGAAATCAAGTCAGGACTTAAAGTATGTTCTCGACAAACGTTAAAAGTAGTGTTTTTTAAACCACCTTTGGACCATCATTTATGATTCATGATGATCGAATAACTTTTGATGCAAAAGGAGTTCATATTGGCACAACGTCATCATCACCTTGCAACAACATCATCATCACCTTGCAACAACGTCATCATCACCTTGCAACATGAGAAAACCCCAGGGGCAAAAACGTTTTAGAACTACAGAGGTGTCAAAGAACTGTTCACCGGATGACACTAGAAATAACGATCAAATCTTGTCCATACTTACATGATGGAGGGGTCTGGGATGGGAGGGTACAACAGCTACAGCGTTTTTAGAATTTTTGACTGCTGAAAGTCTCATTTTTGAGGTCCAAAATAGAATTTTTCCTCTAGTTTGGTCAGTGTATAAGTTTTATTTGTATTTGACACCCACCCTCGACAGGGTCCAAAAACAACCACGACTCCCCAATTGTCTCTGCTATACTCGTTCCCCCCTCTTCCCCCCCCCCACACCGGAGGTAAATAATGATAAATAATAAATCAGTATATGGTAAAAAAAAGTTTTAAAGAGATATTTTAGGCAGGGACATGCACACAGGGGGGGCTTTGCCCTCATGGCAAGGTGCCCCTTTTTTTCTGAAAAAGTGCCTTTTCGGTGGAGCGCTGATGTAAAAGAGCCTAAAAACGCTAATAAAGGACTGCAAAGAGGGGCAGAAATGGTTAAAAGTCCCACAAAAGGGGGATAAACAGAGGTTAAAAAGCAAAAAAAAAAAGGCTCCCAGAAAAAAGTTTGCTCTTGCCCTCTCGGGGGCCTGTGCTCGTCCCTGATTTTAGGTACCCTACGTTTTAGTAGCTGATAAACACATAAAACGTATTGCAAACAGCATGGACTTAGAAGAAAACCTAAAACGTTAGCGTTTATAGTGTGCAGACGTGAATTTAATTCATTTAAAATAAAACATTACCGTTCAAGTTGCAACATTTTATGAATAAACAAAAGCACGTATAGTGACGAAAACATTTAAAATAAAACAGTAGTACTTTTATCTTATTTTATGATACATGATGATAAACAATTATTAGTTTTCGTCAAACACAATTTTCAAAAACATGCGCTGTACTATACTGTTTTATTTTATGCTTTTATCGCTTACACGTTTTAAACATGTTTTCATAAAGTGTTTACAAAATTAAGATTAGTGTTTTATTTTAAACGAATTTTACGTCAGGTACCGTAAATCCTCCGTTTGTGGCTGGGTCCTTCAATTTTATAGCTTGTCTCTAATTATTGTAGAATTATCATGAATTAGTAAAAGCCGGTCTCCCGTTGCAGCCTGGTCAAAATGGTTTATTTTGAAAAAAAATTCAGATTTATTGATGTTTATCGCCGTGTTTATGTTTATTAAAGCATAATGGTAAAAGCATTTAAAGGGACACCGGCCTGCCTTATAACATTCCGCGTGCCAAATTACAGCTACGCGCAGTTCGTCATCCAAGCATTTACAGTGCCAAGGTCGGCTGGGGTGGTAGCTGCGTTCCTCGAATAGCTGCTGTCTCGGTTGGCTTTGTGAATAGTACAAGAGACAGAATCAAGTCAACGATTGTGTCGTCACAAACCGTAATGATTCTCGTATTTTAAAATCACAATTTATAATTTTCTAAGCTAGTATCTTATAATTTTGGTTCGGCGATCTATTGTAATAATTAATTTTAATTTTTACCGCATTAGTCTATTAGATTTTAGATCTCATGGTAATTATTAGAAAATTAGTAGATGTACACACAGAGATGAAACGTCATGATCATTGTACGTGCGCAATGCATCATTTAGTGACGGGTCGTTAGTAAATAAAGTTCCACTATATTCAACAGAAAATCTCCTAGACGCCACATTTAAAAAAATGATTTTTAGCAAGGGAAAGACTAACGGTAAGGAAATAGACCTTTGGGGTCGTACTTGATGTGGAGGATCGAGAAAAATGGCACTGGGAGGTATATCCCTTTAAGTGATATTATTTACTGTTTTTAATGTCGGATACAATGTTCTACACGTTTGATACCGTGAATTTCCTTTCTAAACTTTGTAGCAGTGGTCTCTAGTTGTATAGCCAGTCTCAAATTGTGGCCGGGTACAATTAGAGGATTTACGGTAAACGCAATGCATTTATACGTTGTACCGTATATACACATTTTTCTTTTTTTTTTTTAGCTAAAAACGTCTAGGTGTGTCTCAAATGTGTTTCTTTCAAAACACATGTATAAAAAAAGCGGAAATAGTCGAATTAATGTCCTTGTCAACTGCTGAGGTTAGCTCGGGACGGGGATGAACAATTTTACTAGGAAATACGTACGATCTTTCATAGCTACAAAAAACCGTTTTTTAAGGGGTACCGTATAATACGCAACACTTGTAAAACGCTTTTATGCGTGTTACATTTTTTTTAGCTAAAAAAATCTAGGTGTGTCTAAAATGAAGGGT
>JAHWFP010221379.1:6798-31662 GCA_023313725.1 Lithobius niger
TGATTCCCCCGATTCCCTATTGATGGAGAACGCCTGTAATAAAAAAATGTTAAAAAGCGACATTAAAAAATTTGGCATCAAATAACAAACCATGATCGCGCACAGACAAGCCTTGGTGCGGTCTATCGATAGCCACAAGGCACACCGACTCCGGGAAAAAGTACGCTACAATCAAGCTGCTCGCGAGCCACGCCCAGTTTACAAATCGCGTACGGAGTATAAGTGGATGGTCAAACATACTCACGCATTCAAGAAGGTGAGATTGCAAATTTTGGCCTCATCAACATTGTGATTGCCAGATTATTCGAAACGTTTCAAAGTAGAGTCGGATGCAAGTGATTTGGGGATTGGAGCTGTTTTAACTCAAGTCACAGACAAGGGAGTCGCTATAACCAATTTTTTTTTTAGTTCTTCATTTACTCCGGTGAAATTGAAATTTTCAGCATTTGAAAAGGAAGCTATAGGATCAGTTGACTCATTTGAGAAATGCTTTCACTACCTAGAATGCACAAAATTTACACCGACCACAGACTGTTCAGTATGTTGTTACGTCTTGACCAGTTCTGTAGCAAAGGGAAGAACAACACATTGGGCACTGAGGTTACAGCAATACGATTACGACGTGAGGCATAGCCCAGGCAAACAGAACTGATTATCGTTAGACGACAACCTCTGCTTTACCGTTACAGGCAGAGAAGAACTGAAGAGATTACGGGGTCAGAACAAGAGGCTCGTACTAATTTACAAAGTTTTGGAGAATCCTGTTGCTACCATCAAGGAGTCGACAAAGTTTATTAAGAACTCTATTGATAAGTTTGGTTAACGTGAGGGTTTTGCCTACTATAATGGCCCAAGTATAAAACCAAGGGGAGGGTACACTGTGACCTCGGGATCTATTTTCCATCAGAATTAGTGCATACTTTTCTTCGCATCTAGCGCAACATTCTTGGTGCAGGACACTTAGGGGTGAGAAATACATTGGCGAGGGTTGGATCAGTTGGGTATTAGCAGGGTGTATTCAAGGACACTAAAGTGAAAATGTATTACGCCATGAGTGCCAGATATCCAAGGCATCACAGAAACTTAAACAAGGAAATATGGTTAATACTCTTCCACATGAACCAATCTAAGTAATCAGTGTTGAATTTGCAGGGCCTTAACCAACTACCCCCACACGAAACCGTCACATCAGCGTATTAGTAGACTATTTCTCACTACAGGTGTGGTTATAACAACAGCAAAATGGTTCAAAATGAGCAATGGAGTAAAAAGCATGGTAAGAGATTACAGGAAGGCAAACCAAGCAGTGCTACATAAAAATACAAACAATGTTTCAGCATTGCAGGGTGAAGACAGAGGCGAGTAAATTTCTCTTACTGGTTGGACAGGAACACGGCTCTCCCAAGTAGGTTGCGTCAGACAATGGACTAGCATATGCATCTGTCATGTTTAAGTAAGTTCTAAAGACATGTAGAACCATTCAAAGAAGACATGATAATACTATCCACAAGCGAATGCTACCGAGCATGTAAACCGGACAATAAAGGCATATCTACGTGCAAATAAGCATAACAACATATCATGGGTCCCACTACTCCTGAACACACGGCCATAGTCACCCCCCCCCCCCGCAGTCCCCGCACGTGCAGTGGTTTCTTCATGCCGAGGATCGTAAAGTACGAGGAGGCCTCTATAGTGGATTAAGATATTGAGTTTTGTTTACAAGCTCGAGCTTAGTTCCAGAGAACAACATAATGTAAAACGACGGTAAAGGTTTCAAATGAAAGATCATGCTTTCCAAATCCTGTAAAATGTCTAACAAAGAAATACCAAAAGTTCATAAGTTGAGGAAAAACATGGTTACATATTGAAAGCTGCCATAAGGCGAGAGCATGGTTACGTGGCCTGAGGAGATAGTGATTTTGTTGGTAAGTGAAATAAAAATAATCTGTTTCTGAATGAAGTTTACAGTTTGGGATGAGTTAATCATATATGTTTATAATTCCATCAAAATTTCACACCTGACTTGAAAATGACTAATTTATTTTTAAAAAAAACCTGCTTCAGGTGCCTAGTTAAATTGTTGAAATATGGAATAGGTTACCCACAAAAAGAAAGTGCTGATTGTTAATTTAAAAAAAGGTGTTGATTAGCATACTGCATTAAAACTACTTGTATATTAACATGTTTTTAAGCACAGTAATCTACATATGGCTATTCAAGAACTGTTTATGCCCAAAAAAATACATTCCTTTTCTTAACAGTATTAACAAAAACAGTGTCGAATTTCCACAAAGCGCCTTCCTGAGCCTCATAGTTGAGAACCACAGAGGCCTAAATTAATTCCTAAGTAGAGGTATGGTTACATTATACACAACGAAAAAAGAATTTCAAAAACTTATATTTGCAACCAAGAAAATAAAATTCTTTGTGAAATGGGATAATTCTAGTGTGGGTGGTTTACAAATTTCCTGGCTAAGGCCCTGCCCGAATAACTTACAATACACTGCAAACTTCGCTCAAAACTATTAGACTTTTCGTTGGGCACCCTAACAACCATGTGACACTAGCCAAATTTTATTCTTACAACTAAGCTGCTTGCAACTAACAAGAAGCTTGAAACTATTCAGTGAATTTCGTTCCTTCATGAAACTCATTTACTGCCTGCTAAAATTCTAAACAAGTTAACTGACATAACCTATCCTAGAAAGATAATAAAAACGGGAAAAAAAATAGGACAAAGTTTCGTTTATATAGAGCTTGGCCAGGTTTTTTAAACAATTGGAAGTCGCTGTTCTCAAGTAGTTCTACCGGTTTTGCTCACTGAGAAGTGGATTTAGATGGGTTACCCTGCATCCATCAAAGAAATTTAAGACATCTAGGTTATGTGGTTCCCAAACAAGATAATAACATTACATGACAGTAAGTTAAAGTGTGATGTGCTAAATCATAACGTTCTAAAATGACGTTGCTCTCCAATCTCACATTCTCACTCCTCATCATCCTCACACCTCTTCGCCTCAACCCCTCTACATTCACACACCTCTTCTCTTTCACTTACCAATAAGTGGTAAAGAAAAAAGTACTTGAGGGCATATGAGGTTGCACTTAATGGCTTGTTTCCTCAGTTACTATTTTTGCAAAGTCGTTGAAATCACTTGGTGACTATATTGTGAGTAGTGTTTCGCATGAGATGAGACTTCCCTTAGTCTCAGTTTCGTCTCGATATTAAATTTTGTCTAGTCTCATCCCCGAGACCTATCCTTGGTCTGGGTTTCACAGAAACACCATTCGTGATGCACCATTGTTGTGATAGGTTGTAAGCAACGTGATTCGTTGGTTAATAGCTCAGATAACAGTACACACAATCACAGGATGTCACAATGAAAAAGGTAAACCGTTAGTGATGACGAAAATGAACATTGGGGTGAAGATAGGATCAAAATAGGTTTTCAAAAGACACAGCCGTGAACCTATGGCTGCCACGGTGCTGTTGCTGCCAAATATAGGTTAATAACATCCAAAAAAAATCCAAAGAAAATTCCAGGGATAAAATCCAGAGAAAGAAAATCCAAAGGAAAAAATCCGATAGGAATAAAAATACTAGGAGAGAAAAAACAATATTGGTTTTATTATTTGCCTATTTTTAGCACTTTTTTCACGTTGATTCCGTACTTCGTCCTTAGTGATGCGAAACTCGTTCATCATATGCACCTCTATTGGTTCCAGCTGGTATGCGTTGTTGTCCTTACCCTCCCTTTTCTCCCTACCCCTTTTTTTAGACTTGTAAGTGCAGTTATGTTGTCAGAGGGACGGGATCGAGTTTTATAGTGCATTGACAGCTCATCATTAGTGCCAACCTCAGTCACAGTGCAGGGATCTAGGTTGCCATTACACCACACAGTACTGAACTGTTGAACAAGCCCCTAAATCTTGACCTTATAATGTATCTGTGCCTCCTGCAAAAATTGGGAAAAAAACGGACAGGAGGACTGAAACTCATTGCCCAATTTACACGGTATATTCTCGCGGATGGAGGAAACAGCAACAAACACCATCAATATGGTGACAATCAACAAAAACAGCAACGGACCGTGTGTGGCTCCAATGACATTCAAGTGGAACAACCCCCTTAGATGGAAGCAATGAGTAAAATTGGTGCCACCAACACACAAATGGGGGGGGGGGGGAATTGAGGTTTAATGGCGCGTCGACAACGTGGTCATTAGCGCCAACCTCAGTCACAGTGCAGTGGTCCGGGTCCGGGTCCAGGTACGGGTCCGGGACACAAATGGGCTAAAACCACCTCTCCCCAGCGACTGCGGTGGTAAGCTGAGTTCCAATCCTGGACAGCAACAAACACCGTCAATATGGTGACAATCAACAAGAAAAGTGATAGACCGTGCGTGGCTCCAATGACATTCATGACAGATAACCTCCTTAGAGGGAAGCATTGAGTAAGATTGGCGCCACCAACACACAAATAGGCTAACACCACCTCTTCCCAGCGACTGCGGTGGTAAGCCGAGTTCCGATCCTGGACAGTGCCTTTAATAGCTCGCAGCTCATTGCCATCTGGTTTTCCCCAAATGCTTGCCAAGCAGCGTGCAACTCAGATGACGAGCTGGAATGGAGTTTGACGGAACAAGGCACAGATCCCTATCGAGAAGACCAGAAAGGAACCTTTAGTTACAGCAACAACGTGCTGCTTCCCTGCTTTCCTGATGTGCGCCGAGATCTAGTAAAAGACCACAGATTTTTACTGGTGGAATAGTAGGGCTTGGATTCACAGTGTTCCGAGGATTTATGTCGTCAAGGATTCCAGAACACTCATGTAATCACTAAAGATTTTAAACCGTGTGCCGCAAAGACCAAGGAATCAAACAACTGCCAAACTGAGTGCTAGAAGCTGTGCAGTAAAACTGGATAGTCTGATGATGGGCAATGAGAAACATTCACTCCCTCATGCAAACAAGCACATGCCACGTCAACTTCTGACTTCGACCCATCACTGAAAAGCCTCCAATGTCCGGCGTGTTGATACCATAGCAGCCGGAACTCCTCCAAGTGCTTTGCTGGTGGAGTGGAACTTTTCAGGAGGGAGGCGGGACATAATGTGAAAAAGCCACTGGGTTCACTTGCGTAACAATCAGCGATAGCCAGCATGGAAGAAACCACAGCATTCACTACCCTTAACCCTTAACACGTTCTTCTCTGAGGGCATGTTTACGCATTCACTCGCAGCTAGAAGCTAGAAATCACCTCAAATTCCAACATGGCGGCGGTTTTATGTTTGCCGCCTCGCAACGAAAACATCAAATAGCGTGAGTTCAAAAGCGTTTGGGAAAATTGTTTCGTCATGAGGAATTCTTTATATTATTGGCACGGATTATAACACTGCAAGTATTTACTCAAACGATGTCGGATTTAGCTAATCCATTTAGCGTTGTTACCATGGCAATGTCACCTTTGCCATCGTAATTGAGTTCTAGCTGCGAGAATGCAAAAGCGAGTCGCTGCGTAAACGCGCCCTAAGAGTTGGCACACCTTTTTCCATACCTGCTGAAACGGTGTGGAATGTGTGATCAACGAAACATAAGCCGACTGCGAAGCCCACCTAGCCTCTCGGATAACATACTTGGTACGGACACAGCAAAGGCTAAAGAGTTGTCAGTAGTTGGGTCAGAGTGGATGTGGCTACAGTGGGTGCTTGATAGTCATAGTATGGGAAGAGCAGACGATTCCGTTCCAATGGAGGAATAGGGGAAAAACCTCCTTTACCTCTGCCAGTAAACAGAGGTGGTAGGCAGCGGGTGTAGGCAGAGCCTGTGAACATTTTTAGACTAATCTTGTACACTTAAAACACATCATAACTGTTAATTAATATTTCATCATCTACTTTTTTTTCGAATTAACTTTACAGTTCATTTTAAATCTTAATGATCTGCGATTACTTTTCCTCTACTGATATCAATGCTTCCACGTAAGGAATGTTTGTAAACTAACAATAAGCTACCCAGCCATGCATGCCACTAATGCTGATGCATATGATTCATAGGAAAGTGGCTAAGGTTCCCGCATGAAGCAGTGCAATATGCTGGACGAATTACAAGCTACAAAAAGAACCATCACGTTACAGCAGTCTAAAATCCTCCATCATAGGAGTGCCTAACCGCATCTTATCTTCTGCCATATCCGCTCTAAGCTTTCGGTCGAGTCCCACTGAGCTCCAGCTTACCATTCCGGCATACTTTAGCAATATAAGAGAGATAAGAAACCGAAGCGAGCTTGTCTTTTATACTGGCATGGAGGATTCTGCCGACCAATTCCTCCGTCATCGACTCAACCGTAAGTCACGGAAAGCTGTCAAGTAACACATTCTTGATTGACTTAAAATTCTAAACCTAAAGATGAGCTGGACCAAAATTACCTAAAGTTTACAGTGTAGTAAAACTAGATGATTCAAAATACAAAGTTCTTACTAGAACACTACTTGATGAATCCGCAGACATTACATTAAAAATAGGTTGCATTATGAGAGTTGCTCGAGTTAAGAGATCGCTAACTAACATTTTTAATTTTAAAGCCGTAAAATTCCCAGTAATGAAAGTACGTGAACGAAGCACTCAAGCATTAAAGTAAAGGACTGCAACCAGACAACTAATGCGAGATCAACATCAGATAACAAGATACTTGTGCATGCACACTAGCTTCTGTACCCAGCAGAAGCACACTCCTGTGTCAGCAATCCAATTATCTGATAACGATCTCCATCACATACCACCACCAAAGAATGCAATTTCCTGGGTTGCATGAATCTCAGGTGTGAGGCCTACCTTCAATGTAGAGCCACCATTAATGTTCCAAAGAACTACCAGACAACTTCAACATGAAAGCAGAATAAAATTATTTTCATAGAGACCAGTAGACACCATGGAGTCCACCCTACACACAGTAGGATGCAGTGATTCCTAACAGTTACAAACCAAAACCATAGATTTAAGACTGACTTTACTGTCCCAATTAATGCACTGTGGTGACTTAATTCTAAGAACGGGGGTTATCATTTATAAATTTAGGAAGGTAAACGATGTAAGTTAAGCAATGACACCATTGCGCTACTCTGGTAATATGTTCCAATGGGTACAAAGTGCAGAGGGTTGGCTGTATCCTTAATTTACAGCACACTGGAAATTTTATAGGTATACCCTACAATTTATGAGTGTTAGATGCATAACACATAAGTACATCGCTTAACCATAATATAGCTATTAGGTAATAGATTATTTTGCAAAGAGGGCACAAAATCAACAGAACTCCTGATTTTACATTTATCTCTCAGATGTAGCTTTGGCTCAGCCTTAAAACAATCTCTTTGGCTTTCCGTCTTTTACTAAAGATCATTCATGAGTAAAAAAATTGAACGTTTGTGTGTGAAGTTCCGAAATGAGAGTTCCTTCATATTACATTCAAAACAGACAACAAAAGTTAAATTTAACAAATAACGAAGGTTATTTTAGTTCCACCTGAAACATACTAGTTACCTTCGATTGAATCCTGAACAATGGAAAAATATCTATTCTTAGCTTCTACATTTAAGTGGTGTTTACTTAATTTGTACTTAAGTAGACAGGCAAGGTCTTGGAGCATCAAGCCCTATCTGAGAAGTCAGCCATTTTCCCCTGTCATTTGTTTGAGGCAGTGCAGTGGACAATGGTCGGTTCCAATAATTAACTTAGTCACGCACATATAGGGTCAGAGTTTGGTCCGAGTTCTCTAAAACAATACAGACACACCCATATTAAGTGGTCCAAAAAGCTTGATCTCTAGGAATCAGCATTTTGGGAAGGTACAAACACAGGTGCTTCTCCGACGCTATGTTCTGAGACAGGACAACTCCCATCCCTGGTCTGAATGGTCGAATTGTACAATGAAAGGCTAACAAAGTTAGGCTATTTCAACATTGGTTTTGTCAAGAACGCACATTTCAGTTGGTCGAATGATTTTTGCTTTTCATCATCCCAACTAAATGGATCAGGGGTGATCTTTACTGCACCTGTTAAAGAGGTGTACACCTAGAGTATTAGGGTAAGTATCGAAGGTAATGCCCTACCAGGCCTAAAAAGAATCTTACATCAGTTTTACTAATGGGTCACTAGAAAACCATAGCTGTCTGAACCTTGGCACCATCAGGAGCTCTAAACCCTTTTCTGACTACATGCCCTGAGCAGGTTGAGGAATGGCACTCGGCGTGTCGCCGCAGTCGCCGTGAGGAGGTGGTGTTGGCCCGTTTGCGCATTGGTCACACTCGACTTACTCACTGTTTCCTTTTGCGGGGGGTTGACCCTCCTGAATGTTATTGGTGTCGGCGGCCACTTACGGTCCGGCACTTCCTTGTTGATTGTTGCCATCTTGATGGTTTTCGTCGTCGTTTCCATCTTCCGCATGACATTGTGCGTCAATTGGGCGATAAGTCTGTCCTCCTGTCCGGTGTTTTTCAATTTTTGCAGGAGGTACAGATGTATGACAAGATTTAGGTTAGGGGTTTGAATAATATCTCTGTAATGTGTGGTGCAGTGGCAACCCGGACCACTGCACTGTGACTGAGGTTGGCGCTAATGACCAAGTTGTCGACGCGCCATTAAGCCTCAATCCCCCCCCCCCACTATTAGAGGCAACCTGGCAACTATTAACAATCAAGCCTGTGTTTTTAACTGCCAAAAAGAAAGCACACAAGTTGTTCAGGTGGTCTTTCCAAGTTTCAGCACCGACAGCCACATGGTGTTGTAAAGTCTTCTATAAACCTTTACAAAGCATTTACATGTGTTGTTGAAAACAAAATGGTACATCCTACATCTCCATGATCACAATCAATGGTACAAATTTTCTAAGAGGTGTTGAAACAACAGCATAACAATTGGCCACGGGCCTACGCTTACATCTCTCTTTGCAGACAATTATCATTGGATTTGCATATGGGAAGTCTGATTTATGGATCAAGCCAAGGTAAGCAATTGCTACATTCCTTGATAATCACGCTTTGTTTTTTCCACGATGGCAATGGCACACTGGACTTGGCTTATCAATGGTGAGATCAATGTCACGGGGTACTAGGTTGGCCCTACCTGGCAAGGTAGAAAACACTCCAAGCACGTTATTGAGCCCTTCAGCAAGATCTTGCATTTGCTGAAGAGGAGCCTCTCACAGCTTTTTCAGTGAAGCAATGGCTTCTTCACAAGTCATGGTCCCATCTCCAAGATTTCTAGTCCACTCGTTGAATGCTAAGGACTCGTGCTCCCCGCTGCTAACATCATTACGCATGCTTTCCTTAGCAATATAAGGTTAAAAACAGTGTGTTGTTTACATCCACCAATTCGTAGCACCAAGTAACTAGTGTCCGACAGTTTTTCAAGTATTGTACAGGGATCCTCCCAGTACACCTCCAGTTTGTTAATCCTAGACAGTTTGAAGATCATGACTTTTCCCCAACCTGGATACGTTCAGAAACTTTACGGACATAACACATTTCCGTTCCTCTTCATAGCTCTCCTCCTCATAACATTAGAATGCACATTCGGTTCAACCCAGTTCACTTCAATCAGTGTATGGGGCCCGTGCAAATTTCTCCCACATACCAACTCATTGGTCGTAGAGCCAGTGGTGTCACGAGATGCAGTGTGTTAAGCAACAGTGGCGCTAGGACAATATCTCATCACCCATGGGGATGTTCGACACAAATGGCTCTTAGTACAGCTTTGAGGGTTCGATGGAGTTACTTTGAGGATGCGTCACGAACGAGACCACCAGCTTAATTGCGTTCTTCTCCCCTGTAGAAAAACCGTTACAGAAGTCACTCAACTATAAGGAATAAATGTAAACGTGGTGGTGAGCATTGATGGTTAGCATAGGTTCTTAAAACATTTCTTTAGTGATATTGGCAGCCAATTTCCTCGACATTCTGAAACAATTTATGCGTGACATCACTTTCGATAAAAGTGATCGCTCTTGGTGAAACTGGTTACTGAGCTTCTTGCTAGATTAAGAAACTATTCTTGGCCTAATTATTTTTGAAGTTTGTTTTAAGAGGTGTGGCAATATTTAGAAAAACGTTCAAAAAACGAGCACGCCATCTGTGGCTGCTCCTATTAACTGTTTGAAACAAGACGAATTTTAAGTTGTTTGTCAATACCACAGAGACATGGCTACTCATTTTTCTAATGTATTGCTAAATTGTATCCAGCTGTTTACGTATAAGATGAGCCAACACTCGTGGTGCGCATTGCAGTTGCATAAGCTGCTTGTGTGCCCTGCCAACTTCTGCCCAATAGCAGAACTTTGCCGGCCGCCAACAGCCAGGTAGCGAGCCAGCCCCACTGCTCAACCAGTTGGGACGGGTTCGCACCTGTTAGCTAGTCACATGACGTAATGCCTCAGGCAACTTCCATTGTGTTCCAGAGTATAAAAGAACACTGAAGAACAACGTAAGGGCCAGTTGGTGCTTTAGAGGCAACTCGAAAGGGGGCTCTCTCTGGACTCTGCTAGGAGTAAACCAAGCTGCAACTTGAGTGTAGTGCCTAATATAGTTAACTCGGTGCGTAGACCCCTAGCTATGCAGCAAGGAGTGAATTGGGCTTAAGATATTCTTGAATTCAATCGTCCACTCTCTGAGTCGTCACAAAATACAACCGGCAACTGTACAAAATAAAGTTTTCATACACACGAAGTAAGGAGAAATTAAGTAAATGTCGTTGGTTCGTATTCTACCAGATGGTTTCGAAAAAATCAACATATTCTTGTATAGCAGAGTTAGTAGAGCGAAACGTTATCCGTTGCCTAGCAACTAATGGCGACCGGCCAACTTGTTGGTGGCCGCTACCGGCATTGTGCAGTTCAAGCTGGAACTTCTCACACATGTTACGTCTGCTGGTCACATGAGATATCAGTCTCAACAATTATGTTGTAAAATCTAGTGTTGAATTTAGAGCAAAAGTGAGTTATTCCTTCCTTAAAGACCAAGCACCTTTTTTCCCCCTATTCAGCTCATCTTTTGTCGGTTCGTTTCGTATGCACAAGTAAGTAAAGCCATCCACACGCAAGTCGAGCAACAAATCTTAAATATCCAATTCCTTACTCTAAGAAACATATATTAAGGTAGCAAATCATAAAATAAAATATTCCATTGGTTAAAAAAATGCGGCAGCTGCCCTTAAGGTGGCAAAGGAGGAATTATTTGAGAAAAAAATTGCGTGTTTTATTTTTTTATTGCACCATTTATTTCTCATTCTTTCTGACCACTTGTCAATACATAGTTTACTTTTTTTTTTATTATTTTTTAAAAAATTAATACGAGTTCCTGAAGTTTGACCGGAAGTTGCAAAGGATTTGTTTTTTTACTCACTTATAATAGGAGTAAAACGATATTTTTTGGCACCAGAATGAATAGCACGACGATGTCCTCGTCGCAATAGTTTCTGGGGGTTCTGGTTAGTGAATTCGTCACCAGCGGGCGTTCAGAACTGAAAATGCCGGCCTCCACGAATTTTCGCTTGCTGTTTTCGAACATTGGTGACAGTTTGTTTTTATGAATTTACTTGAGAAGAAAAGTAAAACAATGCCTAGGTACTCAACAGTTAATAACAAGACGAGTAAATTTCAGGGTAACAGCTTTACAATGCCGAAAAAGTGGATGAAACTGAATCTGGCGGCAATAAAACTTCAGTGCCTGGTGTCGGAAAAAAAACTTGGCACCCGTGTTGAATATAAACACATCTCAACAATGCAGTGGGTTTATTATATTGTGTATTTCAATAATTTACGAAATAACTAATATTTTTTTTTGAATGCCCAGAATAGGGTGCTGGCTGGCATAGCCTTTACTAGCTACAGTCATTAAGACTGGATCTTTAAGCTGTAAATTGCAACTTTATCAACTTTAACCTCAATTTGCCAAAATCGCATGTTTTTGCTTTCATATTAAAGTTTTTCTTGCATAACTACTACAATTTTATTTCAATTTCTTTGAAGTTTTGAAGGTAGCCTCGTCAAATATGTATGAAGACCACTTACTTACAGAAATTGGATCAAAGCATAAAAAGTTACTTTTTTATTCAATTACGTATAAAGGTGCATAATATTCATACTAACTTACTAAATAAAAAATAATAAAAAATACTTCTATTAATTTTAGGAAAAAGATGTTAGTGAGTGGCCTTCTCTATAGTTTTTGTAACAATTCAGTGTTTAGTTTGAATGGTAGTTATCACTGCTTAAGGCATAATTTGCATAATTTATGCTAATTAGCCACTTTGCATGGCTCAAACTGAAAAGGTTTCCTATAAAATATGTTTGTAGTATGGATTAGAATTATTCTGCCAATTTTTGTAATCGTCACTAAAAAATATAAAAAAAAAATTAGTTACCCCTTTGCCACCTTAAATCAACAAATCGCGCATTTTTAGACCTAAGAAAGCTGCTTTTACAGTATTGGGTTTACTAAAGCCGCCATTGTTTTTACCTCCATGCTAGCTGAACGACTGGCTTGAGATGAGAGCAACACAGCGAATGTGGCATCGATTCCTTCTGCTCTATTGTATGAAGTTTATTGGCATCTAGCATGGGACTGATATATACAACTCAAGGTCATTCCCTTAAATGTGATTAGTTGAAACATGGGTGATGGGAGAAAGATTATTTTGATAGAAACTGCTATAGTACACCAAATTTGGATTAGATTGCAGACAACAACAATTTAAAATGAGATCACGTGGCTATATCAAACCCTGATATGTCATGACCTGGTAAAGAACCGGTTACAGACCAAACTAAAGTTTTTTATGATGAAAAAATACAACAAGGATACACCTTCAGCGACTGAACGCAATAATGTACCGCCAGAGCAACGTAAGAAACAACATAATTATAAATATGGTAAAAAGAAAGCACATCGTGTCATAGAGAAATCTGGAAATTCAGATTGGGGCCCACCAGTGGCTAGTCCGCTCATCCCCATGTTAAATCCCCTAGGATGATTATTCATCGATACCGAGATAACGGGAAGGCTTCAATCTATTAAATTGGACGAATGGTTGCTGTACAATACGAAGTGCGTATCTTTTATGGTTTGGAGCCTTGGGGTTTAACTAGGATGGCATGGGAGGTGCATAAGTACGAAAATATTGTTATAACCATTGTTAGTATTGTCGGCATATTTCTCATTGGACAATGACAACGTGTATACTGACGTGCGTGCTTCGACACAAACTAGTGTATCAAGATAAATATAAACAACGTTGCCAAAGAAATTGTATTCATGTCCAATTCCCGAAAAAAATACAAACTTTAAAAACAAAGCAAAATAAACAAAGCCTAAAACTGGTAAAGAGGCCGCCAAGTTGAGGGTGGTTCGGCCCTTCAATGGAGTGATATCAACACACCAAATCTAACCAAATAAAACAAATTACAACAAAATTAAAACCAAACCAAAAACCTATAAGGAGGTGACCAAGTTGAGAATGGTTCGGCCTATAGGCAAAAGGTAGTAGCAATTGTTGCATTATAGTTGACGTGCCACTTTATTACACATCTGCACGGTAGTGGAGTTGAGTTTAATCACACAGTTTAAAAAAAAAAAGGACTGATATCAAAAACCAAAACTGGTATAAGGGGCTGCCAAGTTCCGAATGGTTTGGCTCTTCAAAGGAGTGATATCAACACACCAAAACATTCGCCAACCTAATCGCACCGAATAATACTTTCGACGTTAAATATAAACTTGACCATTGCTGCAGAAAGTAGCAATGTTCTAGTTTTCATTTAACCTTCGAACTATTAAGCGGCGCGATTAACTTGCCGAAAGTTTTGTGGTGTTGATAACACTCCTTTCAAGGGCCGAACCATTCGGAACTTGGCGGCCCCTTTTATCAGTTTTGGTTTTTGATATGATCTGGAAATTCAGATTCGGGCCCACCAGTGATGGTGAGTCAGTGACGTTAGTGATAGTAAAGTGTTGTTAATCATAGCACCATTAACGTTTCAGAACAACACGATTTAGATTTGAAGCGTTCGTCAGTCGTAATGCCGTTTCCCTGACATGTAAAGGAAAGCGTTTTACCATTACGAATTTAACGTATTAGGTGATAGGTCTAACAAGCACTACACTTAAGGATCGGTCGTTATTTATGTCAGGGGTGGATAAAAATGAAAACGTGGTCATCAAATAGTCGTGGAATTCCCACCCCCACACTCTACTTTCAAATGTCAGAAAAATTATTGACCCCCAACTCAAGGGCCAACAACAATCTGATCCCCATCTCAGAAAAAATAAATAAAAGATAAGCCTATTGAAACTGCCGGAGATCATTTCCTGTAGCCAGGATAAATATGTAGCAGTCTAAACAGGCAAGTGACGATTTGCATGGAAAACGAGCCTCGCGTTCGACGAACGGACAACGTTGATTTTAACATTCTAAAAAAAAACATTCAAAGTTGTATTAAAATTTAAACTCCTTTGTAGGGTTGGAGTCCTCGTCTAGGCTATCATGCTGATGGCTACAGTGGGGCCTCCTCGCCTTTCTTCCAGTGGTTGAGTTCCTTGAATCCTCCCCACTATCCTAAGTGGATGCTATCCGATTGGACACACTCTTTCTGTTACCACGTCTTTATGCAGAAGAGTATTCGTTTGTATAGAGAATATACCTTCATACATTTATAACGGTCATTAACCAATGGGAAGCCAATAATCGGCAGCCACCAACCAATCACACCTCTTTATCACCGGCTAAACGACCACACAGTATTTTATCAGATTAAATCGTCAGCCTCATCCCTCCATCTTGAATTAACGTTCGGATCGTCTTGTATCGTGGCTTACGACATGTAAAGAACGCATGAAAGAACTCCATTTGGTAGGTCTAAACCAAATTTCAAAACGAATGCAACGTGTCTGATAATCAAGGGACACATTATTTAGAGTCTCGGCGATGTGCGTTTATTTTTTGGTTACCATAGTAACTGAAGTCAGCTTTCCACCGATGCCCGTTACGCCATTATGGTTAGGCCTATCACCACTGGCCGAAACAGCGAGGAGCGTGGCGATCGAGGAAACTCCAAACCTTAATAATAAACGGTTCTTGAATTAACCGAAAATAATAAAACAACTAGGTCTATTTTAAATCTATGAGCAGCACTTTGATTAAAAATAAAACACGTATTTACTTTCGTAGAAGCGTCCTGACAGTCTGCTTTCACGGGGAGTTACTTTCGGTTTCGGTTCGGTTTGTGATAGACTCTGGTGAAACAAAACTACATTATACGACAGTAGAAAATAGGATTTCTACAGATACTAAACGAACCAGTGAGTGCATCTGGCATCAATTTGTACGCTTTCATCATTTCGTGCAAACAGTAATTGTGAATTCAAGCGAGAGACCACTGCAGTACAACTAGGCCATGTAATGCAAGTTGAAGTTTTACAGGTTTTTTAAAATTGGTATCGTTCTTTTTTACTTTACTTTCGTTTTCTTTCATTTCGGTTGCATTATGTTTCAAATTATATTTCTTTTCATTTTGCTTTCGTTTCTTTTCAATTTGCTTTCGTTTCTTTTTCATTTTGCTTTCGTTTCTTTTCATTTTGCTTTCGTTTCTTTTCAATTTGCTTTAGTTGATAGATTATTTTATAATTCTTAAAGTCGAATCAAATTAAACGCAGAATAAAAAACGTAATTTATAGTAAATAAATTAAAAAGCAAATTTGAAAATGTTTTAAATTAATGATTTACTATACAATATATACCAGGAAATAAATAGCCACAAACTGCTACAGCTAAAATAGAACAATATGGTGAACAATGTGGTGAGAATATTTTCTGTTTCTACACGTTCGAGTATTAAGTTTTTATTTATTTATTTGTAATAAATAGTATGTAGAATTACTATATTGCAGTAATATCACCAGAATTTTTGTAATTGTAAAAGAGAGAAGCACTGTCACGCGTGAAGATGCTAATCGTTCTACGCTGCGATCTAGGCCGTATTCTGAAGTTGAGTCTAAATTGTTAGGTTACGACCAAATGAAATCATAGACGTATGTGGTAGTCTCCAGCGTTTGGGAAAAAAAATTCTGTTCGTGCGTTACACTAAGAAACTGAACGCTATTTTAGCTTGGCTTTAGAAAAGAATTATTAAAACGTGTTGAAATGCAACTCACAGTATGGTGACAACAGCGGCATTCTGAGAGATGAGAGAGCAACAACAACAAAAAACCTGAAATCGACCAGAACATTAGCAAACGGAAATTATCGCTGGCAGGGATAAGTTTGTTGGTTGGGGTTTCTGATGTTAACTAAATACAGATGCAAACCTATTTATGTTGCCTGTTGGACTTATATGTCAGACTGCCTGAGCGGGGAATCGAACCCAGGAACCAAAGGACGAGGTCCTACCGCTGAGCCAGACTGACATGTTATGTTTTTACCCGCAACGAACGCAGCACGTAATTCGGGAAAAAAATTACCATCATTTTCGTGAACAGCGACCCTAATTAAAAAAAAATTGTATTCGTTTTTTTCCCGTAAAATATACAAATCAGGGCAAATCAAAATAACGGTCACTTTTTTAATCCAAATTGTGTGCTGCACTCGTTACGGCTAAACACATAACATCAGAAACCCCAACCAAAAAACTTGTCCACCAGCTTGTCCAACGATAATTTCAGTAATTCCGTAATTCTTTTGAAAAGCCAAGCTAAAACGGCGTTCAGTTTCTTAGTGCAACTCACGAACAGAATTTTTTTCCAAACGCTGGAGACTATCACATACGTCCATGATTTCATTTCGTCGTAACCAAACAATTTGGACTCAACTTCAGAATACGGCCTAGATCGTAGCGTAGAACGATTAGGATCTTCACGCGCGACAGTTTATAATTACAAAAATGCTGGTGATATTACTGCAATATAATAATTCTACATACTATTTATTACAATTAAATAAAAAAAAAAAACCTAATACTCGAACGTGTAGAGACAGAAAATAGACAGATGATTCTCACCACATTGTTCACCATATTGTTCTACTTTAGCTGTAGCAGTTTGTGGCTATTACCTGGCATATATAGTAAATCCTTAATTTAAACCATTTTCAAACCTTTATTTTAATTTATTTACTATAAATTACGTTTTTTATTCTCCGTTTAATTTGATTCGACTTTAAGAATTATAAAATAATCTATCAACTAAAGCAAATTGAAAAGAAACGAAAGCAAAATGAAAAGAAACGAAAGCAAATTGAAATGAAACGAAAGCAAAATGAAAAGAAACGAAACCAAAATGCAAAGAAACTAAAGCATTTTGAAACATACCGAAACAAAAATGAATGAAAACGAAAGCAAAGTAAAAAAGAACGAAACTAGTTTTAAAAAACCTGTATTTTAAAGTTGATGTTTAAGGGAGACGGTATATTCTCGTTTCAAATATAACTCGAGCGTAGTTTAAGTATCGATAAATTTTCTCAACCACTCGTTATATTCCCAAGCCAACACCTCGAGCAAACGCTCGTTATTCTTTCAGCTTCGGAATGTAACTCGTGATTGAGAAAATTTATTGATAAAAAGCTACTCTCTCGTTATGTTTTTACTGAAAAACGATTTAATAGGGATCGGCCGGGTAACAAAAAAACCGAGTCCGAGCCGAGTCCGAGTAATTATGAATACCCACCGAGCCGAGTCCGAGTAGTAAAATCGGGTCGTACATTTTCAATTTGTGCTGTATGTTTAATATGCAGCTTTTTTTTTTTTTACTTTGGTTTCGTTCTTGTTTTTTTTTTTTGCTTTCAGTCATTTTCGTGTTGTTTTCGTCCAGTTTTGTATTGCGCAAAGTATAACAATGAACGAAAGCAAAAAAAAGGACGAAACCAAATTTAAAAAACTGTAAAATACCAGTAATTGTTTCTTCCAAATTTATAAATAATAAAGTGAAATGAAAAATAAAACACGTTTTGGTTACTTTGTCTCACAATAGGCCTTTATTGGCTTTAACCCTTTAAGCAACGATGTGGCCCAAGAGGAGTAACGACGTATATATACGTCGAAACGTTTATGGGGAAGAGCGGGTCGAAAAATGCAATTTTGGCCAAAATATCAAAATGAGAAAAACTGAAACTCACTACCCGATATGTTGTGCATCGATTTGTGCAAACAAAACGTTGTTAACGATGTCTATACTTTTATAAAAAGCACTTTACTTAAGTGCAGTCTCACTAAAAACTGCAAAAATGTGGTGTTCATTCCTTTTTCTGAAGTTCAAGAACAGAAAACTGGTCATTTTCGACAGCGGTAACGATCGAACCATTTAACTGGGCACGCCATCGTGGGTTCATTGAAAAGCTGGTATTCCCCTCTATCCGGGCCTCGCAACACATTTTCTCGATTCCCGTTTGGCATTGGCCAATCAGATGGAATGTAAGAGGCTGTTTCTGGCAGTCTCTAGCTGCCTTTCCAAAACAATTGGAAGATCGCGTTTCCTCATTAGCCAGTTGGCACCACGTGACCGATTTGGCGCACTCTCATTGGCTGACGGGCAATTTCACAATGGCCACCATGGCGCGCTTCGGATTCCACGTGAGTGCTTTTGTTCAGTTCGTTGTTGGAAATCACGAGAAAGATGATGTTTCACAACATTAAAAAATTAAAACAGCAACTGCGATGTACAAATAAAATGGAAAAGGAGCCTACAAACCTTATCAGGTGGGAACAACGATTTTTAGCTAACTATCGCCGACTTCCAGACACGTTTTTTGAACATGGAGATTTACAATTTTAGTTCGTTTACAGCCCGTAATTAAAAAAAAATTGGTTCTCCAAAATTATTAAGCAAATTTATCTGATTTTTTCTGTGCACATTAATGAATATCTATTGCGTGCCAGTAGGTGTAGGTGGATCCAGATAGGTATAAATGAAACTATAAAAATAAAAATAATTTTTTCAACAAATAAGTATTACCCTGTTTGTACTCGGTCGAATTTTTACAGAGTCCGAGCCGGGTCAAAAATAGCATTACCCGGTACCAGGTCGGGTATTTACCCGAACTCGGTCGAACCCTACAATTTAATGATCAACCCCAGTTTTCTGTAAGGATGAAGCCTTTACAGATAAATACAGGTGTGGCTTTATGTGGAAAAAACAAAATGTCGACTATTCCATGCCCATTGTTGCAGGCAGTTGTAGTTATGGCAGCAAATAATCGAGGAAAACAATTTGGAAACAATTCAAGTAGTTTCTCAAGCCAGCGTTGCTGAGCTAAAAAAGTCTTTCAGCCGACTTAGTTTATGCTGAATTAAGACCCTACGGTTTTAAAATGAAAGATTTTAAGTGAAAACCCGGATCACGTTTATTTTGGTATCTGATAACGAATTAATCTTTTATGACGTTGGCCGACAATGTTACTTTCACCGCGCCCAAAGGCATTAGTAATCTCCTCATCCTGCCGGCTGCGCTAATAGCACTGTAACATTTGACTTCTCCGTGCCCAATAATGGTTGAATCATTATTACATGTTGTTTCATTGACATTGTTAGCCACGTCGCAGACGATATGGCGCATGGCATTGGGCCGAGGTTCCTGGCAATAAAACTCAAACTCAAACTCAGATATATCTTTCGATCCAACATCTAAAGTGAACATATTTATAAAGTGAAATGTTCCGTATGTCTTTCTGGTACATGCCCGGTGCAGGGAAATTGATGATGTTCCATTAAGGTTTGGATGGGTAGGAAATGGGTTACTGTCGTGCTTCTGCATGCGTTAAAACGAGAAGCAGGTTCTGATTGGCGGCCTTGGGTTCGGCAATTTCGACCACCCAGCATCATTGTGGGTGACTTCAATGCACATCATGTTGAATGGGGATCTGCAAAACGTGATTCTAAGCGTAGGTGGCTGGTTCAGGCAGATCTCCAACTTTTGTCCGCTGGCACAGTGGTGTACTACAAGACTCGGTCTTTTATCTCTTCCTCTGTTCACCTGATATCGTGATGCGTTTAGCTTTTTGGCCTCAGATGATCTTAAAGTGAGCGATCATATTCCGATTGCTCTGTGGCCGCTTGGGGCAAAGCATTGCAAAGGTCTTCTGTAGTGATGCAGACCAGTTGCAGACAATGGTGCATTTAGTGTGTGGTGCGAACGGTGTAGAATGACGGTGGGTGCTAAAAAATGGTTTCAGCATTCTTTGTGCTCTGTTCAACCTTTCTCGTGCACCGATGTTTGCACCGATGCTATAGAGACAGGCGGCGTGCTTACAGACAGTGGAGAAAATGTCCCTCTACTGTTCTGTGGCTATCTAACAAGGCCACTGCTCGTGAATCAACCTTTCTAATTCGCTTTGACAAAGCACAGTGTGGCACACGCATTTGTGCTGCTGTGGCTGCAGCGGGCACATTGCTGTCTAGCGTCCCCTGCGCCCACAAGATGGCAAGGTTGAAAGCATTTGGGCTTACTGCCAAGATGCGGCTATTGGCGTCCCAGGTAGGTCTGTTTTACGCAAAGAAGCACTGGCTGACGCTTTTAATGCAATGTTCGCCAGTGTCTATTCTTTACCTTTTGTTGTGTGTCCCAGTAGCAGGATATGCCAACCTGCTGCTAATGATGCTCTAGATGCTCCGTTTCATGTTTTAGAACTAGAGGTCTGGTCTAGCTAACTGCAAGAGTAATGGGGCAGTGGGAATCGGCGGTATAACCGTCAGGCAACTCAAGTGTCTGTCTGTGACAGCAGAATGGGAGTTGCTGCAGTTCTACCGAATGATACAATGGCAGCATGGTTCCACCTTCCTGGGTTTTTTCTATTCTTGTTCCAGTACACAAGCGTGGCAGTCAGCATTCTGACCTGCGCAACTACAGACTGATAGCGCTGCTGTTTTTTTGGAGTGGTTTTTGAGAGAATGTCGGTATTTCGTTTGAAATGGCATCTTGAATACAATTCTTGTTTGGCTCCGGTGCAATTTGGATACAGGAAGGCCGCAGTGCCGAGAAGTGGCTGCTTTCCTGGATATCAGGGTGGCCTATGGCACAGTCAGTATTGACTGGAACAGGGCTTTCTTCATCTCGATGGGCGATGGTGGCCTCAGGAAGTGAACCTGACCCTTTGAGTGACAGGGTGACTGGGCAACCATAGTGAATGGGTTCTGGTCGACCCAAGCCATGACGTGTCATGGACTGCCTCAAGGGATCTGTCTGAGCTCTGTTCACTTCGCGATCGCCATCAATGATGCGCTGTTTGAAATGGGTCTCAGCAGTAATGTGGTGTGCTATGCTGACGACATTGCTTTGTGGTTTGTTGGGTCAAACCCTCTTTTGCTTGTTTGTCACGTTCAGAGCACTCTTGAGCGAGCGGTTCGGTGTCATCCCCGAGAGGTCTTTTGCTGGCTTTAGCAAAAACGGAGCTGCTTATTTTCTCGCACTTGGCTGCTGTTTGAGCCATTCCTCTAACTGTCTCTGTTGGCAGTGTCGATATCTCCTCTTCTATAAAAGTGAAATACCTGGGTGTCTGGCTTGACTTTATTACTGGATTGGTCTGATCACGTACGCTACCTCCGTGAAAGAATCGCATGCTGTCTTCCTGTTCTTAGAGCATTGACTCACTATCGAGAAGTTAGGTGTGGTGCACTCCTCTCAGCGTATCGTGCTTTTGTGCGATCAACTATTGATTTTCACTTGCCTTTCCTTGTTATGCAGAAGCATCTGTGTGGACTGCAGGTTAGTGCTAACGACTTCCTACATGCTGTAACGGGGTGCTTGTACCAACTCTTTGGGCTGAGGCTTGTGAGCTGCCTTTGCACCTCAGGGCTGATGAGCTACTGATTATGCTCTGCCTCCGGAATCTCAGTAGGGGTTCCAGTAATCCTGTGGCCAGTATTCTCCAGGACTACCGGCCTCTTAACAATGAGACCTGTATCAGTCTTGGTGTTGCAGGCAGGGGTATGTCACTTGTGGCGTATCCATCCATGTCCCCGGTTCTTGATGTTGCGTTTGTTTGGCCACCCTGTCCCTGGTTGTGGTGCCCTCCAGTCTTGTCTGTTTTCAGCTGGCCACTCCCGTCCTGTGCAGAATTTCTGCGACACTACTTTCCATCACGAGTCATCATCAGGTGGTATTGGAGTTTGTATCCTTTCCCTAAAGACGAGGTAGGTGTGCGCCATCTTCTGTAACCTCCAGCCATGTCTGTTAGCTTGCGGCCATTTTGGTTGCCCTTCATGTGGCTGCTGACCTTTGTCTGCCGGAATTTGTGATCCTTTCTGACTCTGCATCTAGTTTAAATGCATTAAAAGTAGCACTCCTGAACCTTGTTTCCAACATCCTGCTGATTTTCAGTGTCTGCTGGAAGCTGTGGGCAGCTCTGCAAACGTCAGTACCGTCTCTGGTGTGGGTCAAGGGCACAGTGGGATTTCTGGCAATGACGGTGCTGATTTCATCTGAACAGTGTGGGCTCTGTCTCTCTGACACAGTCTGCACGAGGACACAGGTCAACCCTGCAAGTCTTGGCCCTGCACCTTTGAAATCTCAAATACGCCACAGCCACGACTGGTAGAGTGCTATTTAGTATTCATTTCGGGATGTGGCTATGCAATGGTCCTTGACTGCCTCACATTATGGATGATGCATTCACTCTCTCGCCTGAGGATGGGGCACTTGCTGCCACCGCATCACAGGCACCATTTGGGCTAGGGTGGCTAGGCGCTGTGTCCCTCATACTGGATGGATAATTCTGTGTGCTACTTTCTGCTTCACTGCTCCTAGTTTATGCAGCATAGCAAGCTGTTAGAGGGATGGGAATCTAAAGGTGATGCCCCACCGACTGCGTTTTCTCTCCGAATCCGTCACGGCTGCGTCGTTGTCATGGTAACCATAGCTTTAAGGGAAGAGCAGAGAGCTTGCATTGCGCATCGAGTACGTTTGAAAAATCCAAACGCATGCATCTGCCGTATGCGCTCGTTGCAACATGGCGTCGCCATGTAGTGTTCGGTTCGACTAGCCAAGTTCGTTTGTATTGTTCCTTGTACCATGCTACTAGTTAAGTTTAGCACGTCATTATTAAAAATAAAAGCACAATGACTGCACAATCGTCATTTTGTACATTTACAACAAGCAGCACGTTAAACTTGCTTTTGGACACTCACTCATTTTTCGGCTGAGCGGCGGTCGTGCTTTGTTGACCTTGAGCGTGGACGGAATCAGTAGGGCAGTGTTTTGCGTTTTTGATGCGCAGCAACAAACGGAGCCGTGACGGATGCGGAGATGCAACGCAATCAATGGGGCCAAGCCTTTAGGACTCCTGTCTTGGTTTCCTCCTGGACGCGTCTGATACCAGAGCTAATCTGCGTCGTTTACATACCGTTGTGCAGTTTTTCGGACTTTGGGTTTGTACCTGTGAGAGCTGTGTGTGTTATGCGCCATTCTGGTCTGTTTAGGAGCAATCGCATGTCACTGATTGTCTTTTGGGTGTACTGCAACCCCACTATGCCTGGTAGAAGGAAGAACGCCAGAAAGGATGGTGATTTTAGGGTTTATTCCAGGGCCACGCGGTCTGTCCTTAGGAGATGTTGTCCAGTGGTTCAAGGATGCTCTGATCAGGGCTTCTAGCAGAGTAGCACACTTCAGGAAGAGTTATTAGCTGGTTAGGGACTAGCTGCCAGAGTGAGGCTGAAGGGGGCTGCAAGGCCTTAAGTACCTAGAGCTGCAGCTAGTACTGCCACTGGTGGAGCAAGGTACTTCCTGTACTATATCCTGGTATCCCATGAGCCATCTCTGCTAGCAGCTACCCATAGGGGCAGGCAAGGCCAGTGCCATCCTGACCACCGATTTCCAGGGACTGGAGCATACATCAAAGTACATAGCATTACTGGAATACATTAATAAAGATATAGAGTATACAGAATATATAGCATGGAGCCATAGCATTAAGATAAGGAGGCCCACTAAGGCCCTAGCTTCTGGAGTAGGAGGAAGCTGTGGAAACCGTCGTTGCAGTACCTATGGTCTTCAACTTGTGGAATCGGTTGCTCTGTTGCTTATGGTGTCAGGTAATTATGGTAGTTCTCTCAGTTGGGGTATATGGTTTCGGGTCAGGGCTCCTTTAAATAAACATTCCATTCCTGATATCCCAATAATCGTCGTGGGGCAGGTAACCCAGTTTGCGTCACTGCTCCCCAAAACCAAACGACAAACTTCTGATATCCACTTTTTTCAACATTAGCAAACGCACTCTGATAAGCATAGCCTGCCAGCCGTGCTAATAAATTATACCAATGGTTGGAGCAGGGACTATGTTTATCTGGACTATTCTTCTCCAAACAATAGCAACTACTGTGGGAGTATGTTTAGTTGGTCCTCTTTTGGCTGTGTAACACGTATTTACGCTTTATGCATGTTTGATTGTTTGGTTGTTTAATTTTGCATTAACAAGCATATCCTAAATGTGGGAAGCAAACTAATTTGCCCCCCAAAAGGGGAATGGGATTGACAAGGCTGTCGTTTCCACCTACGCAGTTGGCATTGTCCTGGCGCCGATCACCGTCATGATAGCTCAGTAGAAACGCTAATGTAGATAGAGAAAGCGTAACGATGATTGCATAGCCCCTCAGAGTCCGTGATCGAAGCCGTCTGGTTACGTCGCCAACAACTGATCAGGGCCTAGGGAGTGAAACTAGGTAGTAGCATGAGTCTATGAAAATGATGAGTTTTCAACTCCTTTAGATTTAGTTTGCTCTGGCCTATGATCAAAAACCCCATACTGTACGGATGCGACACCTGTTGCCAGATGCCTGAAATTCGTCCTGAAATCCGAAACCAAACTCGAAACTCTGGTCGCGCGAGCAAACCTA